>APFE031097702.1:179769-272962 GCA_000404065.3 Pinus taeda
CTACTTGGAGCAGGATTTCTTCTATTGCAGCCTTCATTTTTCTCCTTGCCTTTGCTGGAACTAGGAGCATCACCATTTCTTTCTGGCTTCTTCACATCTCCTTTGCTTAAAGCATTTTAATCCGTGTTTAAGGATTCACCTACATACCCAAGTCCTGATTTATCAGATGGAGATCTGTGATAGCTGAGCATGTCATCCAAAGCTTGAGAGGTCTTCATGATCTTGTTCATCCCTTCAACCTTCTTCCTGAGGAGGACAATCTCTTCTTCCAATCTTTCACACTCATTATTCTTCTTTGCAAGCTGTTCCTCAGTTTCTTCCTTGCTACGAGTAGCTTCAGTTGCTACTATTTTAAGGGAGATGATATCTGACTTCATTTTGGAGATTTCTTCATTCTTAGCTTGACTGCTCTCCATTTTCTTCTCAGCTTCTTGTGCCTGCTTCTTGGCTTCTTGTTCCTACTTCTTAGCTTCTTGTAGCTCAGACTTAAGGGAGGATACTTCTACCTTGTACTATCCAATCTCTTCTACAAGGTTGTTTACTCTCTTGTGCCTTTGTTCAAGTTGACTTGACAAGGCATCTTCCTGCTTCTTTGCTTTATTCAACTGATTTGTCATGGATATGACTTCTTCATGATACTTCCTTTTGCTTTCATCAAGTTCCTTCTTAAACTTGGCAAGCTCTTCATCTCTTTCTTGTACTTGAAACTTGATGAGGTCAACCTTCTCATTTTCAACTTCTATGATGGGTTCAGAATTTTCTTCTTGACTGATGGTCATGGTCAGTGCTCCCTTTGCATGAAGGTCATGAAGTCTGTCCCATATATCCTTTGATGATAAATATTTTCCTAGATTCTTCTTTACAAAATCAGGCAGCCCATCCAAGATTGTCTTTGCTGCTTTTGCATTGTACTCCTTGGATTCTCCATCCATTTTTCTATCATCAATCACTGACTCCCAAATTTCAATGCCTTCAGACTTTAAGAAAGTCCTAATTTTTATTTCCCATATATCAAAGTCCCCATCGAACCTTGGAGCCTCAAATAGAAAGTTTTCAAATAGATTGCCTTCTATTTTAACAGAGGAGGGAGACACAACTTTAGGGGATTTGGACACTTTCTTCTTTGACCTTGCCATTCTTAACTATTTTTAAAATCCCTGACTGTGTTTTTAAAACCACTGACTTTTTTTTTAACAGCAACTCAAAAACTTGAGGAATACCTGAATCCCTTTGGCTGAAACTTCACACAGCTGGAGAAGCTTTACTGCTGCTGCAACAAGGGTCTTTCCTTCAGCTTCTTTGACACTTCAAAGAGCATGAACCTACTCTGTCACCATCAAAGAGCCTGGACTGGCTCTGATACCACTGTTGGGGATTTTTTGTGGGGAAAATCCCAAAAACACAAAAATAAAACACAGAGGCAATGCTCTGTTTCCTTTACTCCAGGATCTTTTTGCACAAAGAAGCCTTTTAAAAAAAAATTACACAGAACAGAGTATTCCACCACCATAAAATGATTTCTATTCATTAAACAAAAACACTTACATATTCATCCTCTTTTACTCAGAGGGATTCACCAAAACATTTTAACAAAAATTACTCTGCCTCCTTTGAAATTTTACACCACTGTGTGTAAAAATTTCATTTACATTCACTGCTGTGTGAAAACAAAAATTATAGGGATTTAAAGATTCACCTTTTCACTGTTGTGAAACAATTCATGGTTTTATACATACTACCCTCTGGTTTTCCTCTTTCACCTCTCGGCCTTCTCCTGCACTGCTGTGCATCCTGTGTTTTTCTTACATTACAAAAAAAATTTACGCTGCTGCATTTTTTTTGGTCTTCATTCACTGCTGCATAAAACCCATGTTCTTTTTCTCCCCGTGTGCAACCACTTAACATGGAGTCAACGCTCATACCAAACATATATCATAGATTCATATGCAATTTAATAAAAACTTACATGCCGTAAAAACATTAAGTGTTTTACCAAAAAACATGTCATTGCATTAACATAAGGTATGGTCCATAGTTTTACTCCACGCTGCATTTAATTTTAGCAGGGCCCGTATGTACTTTGGAGAATTAAATGGCGGAGAACCTTCCTTGCAATCGAACGGCGGAGGATGGAGGACCTGATCAGACGCATATCGGATGCCAAGTTCTGACCGACATTTATCGTCTGATAAATGTCAGAGGGTGATGTCACCCCAATCCACGCGTCTGCTCCAAATTGCATCGGAGCCCCTTGCACGGAAACCACTTTATGCGAAAGAGTGGTGCGATGAGGTTTCCGGTGGTTTATGGTTTTCTGCTGGGTGGTTTTGACATTGGTACGACGCGGTTGAATTCCTGGCCCGCGCGCAGTGGAAATTATAATTTCAACATATTCCATTCCTCCAGCAGTCCTGTAACTTTCTCGAATTGGGAGATCGATGAAGAGATAATAGACTGTAAACTAGATTTTCTAATTTCGATTTATTAGGCAGGTTGTCAACATTGGACAACTTTAAATAATGCAAATGTTGAGAATCGTACAAAATGAGGCTACAAAGAAAAAACTGGCTAGCGATTTTGGAGATTGACTTTTTGGCAGTTCTCTGCCAGGTATCTATTGCATAATAAACGAGTTGAAGATGGCCTATATATAACAGCATAATAGTTTTTTCCATAGTCCTATATATGTACAAAACTGAAACCTCTGTGCGTGTTACTGATTCACAAATATATCAGTCAGAGTTCTCATTCTTCCAAACATATCTACGGAATGAATTCGTTTACTAGTTGATTTGATTAATTAATCAGTGAGATTTCTTACACTTCTATTCATGTTTACTGATATAAGGATATAGAAATTCATTTAGGTACAGAGGTTATAAGAATTACCTCTCAGCCTCTGGTGCAAAATCGATAACATAGTATGTAACACAAACCCAAATCCCTGCTTCTAGCAAAGAGAGTGGAATCCTCACTATCCATGTTGGTAAAGCATAAGCCCAACATGGATAGAATAGAAGGTCTCTTTGCTTGTAGAAAACTGGAAGATGGCTAACTGTCATTGATAATTCTGGAAAACCATTGAACATAACATGGACTAGTCCAAAGAAAAGAGCTCCCATGTACAGGTTTCCATCATTAATAGTTCGGTAATGCATTTTCGTGCGTAAAAACATGGTCATTGTGACCGCCCCTACAACCATAATCTGCATATTTGTTTGTGAGGATTCATACTTCTTTTCTTCTATAAAGAATTAAAAAATGGCACGGCTCCTCCTAGTTTGGGTTCCAACTCACCTCTGCTGTTTTGAATATATACACAAAAGAATTTCTCTTCATAAGTAGCCATTCTCTGGAAAAGCAGGCTTTGAATATGTTCATTTTACTGACACCATACTTAGAAGATGTAAGAGCAGCGGGATGGTTCCTTTTTCTATCATATGGACGGGATAACTCTTCTGAAAGGTCCTTGCCAACATGAAATGAATGAAAGGCCTCTGCAAATTCCTTGACGGGTATGTAACAGTATGGTCGGCTTTCAACCGCCCAATACTGTTGTTGATCCTTTCTCGAGGTCACCTGCATAATTCAAGAAGGGCCACCGCAAATGTAATTAAGAAGTGAAATCTAACAAGCTTTATTTGCAGCATAGATTAAAACAATCCATTTAATGACTAATGTTGTAAAAGGATAGAAAATAACTATGTTAAACCGGATCTCAGAAAGGTTATCAAGCTCTGCAGACATCCTCTGTGTGAAAATGCTATAAATCTTTCAGCTTTAAGATTTAGATGGTAGTTCGTAACAACCACCACTTACAAACCACCAGACAAAACATAATTGTATAAGAAATAATGCTTACTTCCTGTAAGAAATCAGCAACCCCTTTTCTTTCTGGGCACTTGAAGCCCATGGACTCGAAGAAATCAAGCACATATTCTCAAGGTCCTTGATACACCACCTCTCCTTCAGACAGTAAGATGATATCATCAAACTGCTCATATGTTTCCGGGGCGGGCTGCAGAAGAGAGATCAACACTGTCACATTAAAGAGATGGATAGTTTGGCGGAGACATTTGATAATTTGGAAAGTCGTAGCACTGTCCAATCCTGTTGAAATTTCATCCATGAAAAGAGCTCTCGCACGACCGACCAGCATTTCCCCTGCACAGTTCTTATTAAATAATCAGACAATTGATTTGGAACTACCATATCACATGACCATTTTGAACCACCGCAATCATGTCTGCGTTGCGGATTGTGGAGAGGCGATGGGCAACTGTAATTGTTGTGCGTCTGACTGACTGAAGCTTGCTCTAGAGCATCCTGAACAATCTTTTCCGACTGTGCATCTAGAGCACTCGTGGCCTTGTCTAGAAGAAGTAGACGAGGATCCTTGAGCATAACTCTTGCAATAGCTATACGTTTCTTTTGCCCTCCGGACTTCTGGACTCCGCGCTCACCCACCTGTATTACCCAAATGAAAGGAAATTCAAATCGACTGTACCTGCCAGAAATGGAAGATGAGAAAGAAAATATAAATTTTACCTACGTGTCATAACCCCATATGGTAGTTAACCCTATATGGTAGTTGACTGATGAAATTGTGAGCATTGAAAGCTTTGGCAGCAGCAATAACCTGATCCGTGCTGGCTTCGTTGAATGTCATCTTGTATCTCGCAGCAGCCTCCATAAATTTCTCAAGGGTCCTGTTTTCCAATTCCTAGTTCCTCGACAGCTTGAACAGATCCTCGTCAATGTCATCGTAAAGATCCTCTCTGCACCACTACACTAGTGTTGTCTCTGCCTCGGTTCTTCTCTTTCATGGGCGAATTTACAGGATTTGAAATGAATTTACATGATTTGAAATGTCACTTGCCTACCATTACGACAGAGGGTGACTTCTGGATTCCAGCAAAAAATTAGAAGAGCTTTTTTCTAAGGTAATGGAGCAGAGGAGGAGAGATTTGTATTTTAAAAGAGGCACAGGCTCAGCGAACGCAGGTGCATGCATGTTGCCACGAAGCCATGGGCTGTTAGCTTGCCACCACAAAGCGATGTGCTGTCAACTAACCAAACTTTGGATAACAAAAACTTTCCATATTTGAAAACTTGATAAAATGTTCAGGTTGGCAATATGACCAAACTTAGGATAACAAAAACTTTACATATCTGAAAACTTTGGATATTTTACTTTTACCCAAACATGAATGTCTTGAAAATAAGACCCTCAACTTTATTGTCCAATCAAAAATTACATAATAAATTTTATATTATTTTCTAATATTAAAACTTTGGTTAAAGTTGTGATGCACATAAATATTTTTGGTCAAACAAAAAATTAATACGCAGTGAACGCTCTATCGATCGCTATTAGTCCCAGGCAGAGACTAATAATAAGGTGGTCATTAAGGTTATGAAGATTACAATGCAAAGATTAGTAGAAGGTCCTTAATCACATGCACATGCTTCCCTCCATATGTTATATAATAATAAAAAATAAAATATTGCGCCACCGTTCAACACTACGCTCATGCTGCCCTCCATGTATTATACAATAATAAATAATAAAAACAAATAATAACGGCCTACGGCCTAGTGTGCATGTCGCAGCCAGGTGCTCCTCTGTATAATTATTGTTCTCTCTCAAATGGCTGCATATCATACCTTCCCCGGTTGAAACATGTTTACAGTTCCCTTTTGTCAAGTTTTATATGTTTTATGTTTTCTACCTCAATTGCTTTCTATAATGGAATCGATTTCTATAGCAGAGAGTCGCCTAATGGATGCGACAACATTATTAGTGATGAGGGTTGTGATTTCATGCAATAGCATTGTTAGTGCTGAGGGTTGCAATTTTTTTTCTTTGAGAACATGGACCTTCAGGAAATGTTAGCGTTGGGCATAAGTTACCCACTGTAGATATACAAATTCTTATATATGAACAAATGTTATCCTTGAACAGATGTTAGCCATTGTAGATATACGAATTCTCAATTGTGCAGACTTACTTTTCTCCGGCTTATGGAAAAGCCCCTAATGTATCTCAATGGTACAACCATATCAGTGCCATCCCAACTTCGAGTACTATTTTCTTACAATATACAGATCTTAAAAGCCAAAATTTGGATTTGCTTAGTGCGCTTTAACATTATTTTTTTCTGGTTTGATTCTAAGTTGAGTGGGATGCAATTGATGCCCTTTCTCCAATGCATGGAAGCATATTTCCTAGAAGCTAGAGCTAGCTATTCAATTCGTTCTATTTCCATAAATTTTATACATTTTTATGATAATTGTATACTTATTAATTGTGTATTTATTAAGAGCCCTCTTCCTCAACTTTAATAATAGAAGCGACTAACACTGCCTTTAAAGCTCATACTGTTCGCATTCTTTTACATCTATATATGTATGCTTGTTTTTGTGTATTTCAAAACCTTAATGCCTATTGGCACTACAAGTCTATATTTATTTAAAAAAGAGATAGAAAGTAAAAAAAAGGAATTTGAAGCACACTTATCCATGTCTGCAAACACCATGAACAATTTTATGGTGCAGACAATTGCAATGGATTGCCTACTTAGGTGGAAAATTTTCTTTCAAATATGATCTAAAGGCTCAAGTGCCTAGCCGATGAAAAGTTCCTCATTTCTTTTCTCATATGAATGAGGAAAAGAGATAATAATTCATGTGAGATATCATCACTTTCTTTTTCATGGAAAAACATACCTCTATAGAACATCCCTACCTATGAAGAGAACCCTAAAAGAAAATAAATACAGGAGGGAGGTAGGGGAGAAACCTAACACACTGAATAAATGAATGAAGCAAAAAAAACACAAAGAACGTGTTAGTTACAAAATTGATGGAAAGAATAATTCATACATGGAACCTGCACCTAATAGTGTTCTACTTTGGAGGGTTTTGTCTATCCTGTAGGTATGGCTTCACATGGTTGTTAGCTTGTTTACTATTATTTCCTATGCATGAATTGCAATTAGATCAAAATTGAACAATATTTAACATTAAGAATTTTATAATGATTTACCTCAGACTCTGATGCAAATGAAGAGCCTTGTCACGCAGATGCAGATGAAGGGCCTTGTGATGTAGATGAGGAATTCCTATCATGCATCCAAAGATGTAGATGGATATTCTTCAGTCCAATGATGCAGATTAAGAGACACAAATGAAGAGTCTTCGGTCTAATGATGTAGATTAAGAGTCTTAAGAGACCTCTCCACCTCTCCAGGCCTCTACTTTTATTTTGGTTCTTAGAGCCAAAGTTACAACAACAATTTCATAAATAATTATCAGCAAGCAATGTACTACCAAAGTATACAACAAAATGATGAAGGCATGAGGTGAGGAAAGGGTGAGGCCCTAGAGAGGTAGTCTGAAGACAAATGGAAATTTCAAATATGATATTTCTAAAAAAAAATGGCATTTGGAATTATATAAAATGGTCCAAAGTTGTTTTAATATAAAATGTTATATACACAACCCAACTTTGGATATGGATAAAGGTAACAAGCACGCCCAAATATAAAGTTTTGTATACACAGTCCAACTTTGGATATGGATAAAGGTAACAATCACGCTCAAACTTTGCATATGGATAAAGGTAACAAGCACATTCGAAATAGTTAACACATCCAAAACAAGCGATTGTTATAGTCTTTGTGTGCCATAGGCAAGGACTAACAATATTATTACATAAACTTTGGGTATCTATGGTAAGTTGCCAAGATAAACAATATTATTACATAAACTTTGGATATCAATTTTAAGTTCCCTCAAAACTTGCCTTGAAACATTTCAAGGTTGCAATAAGAGGTTGAATCGAAAACTTTGGATAAATTTTGGTGAAGCGAAATTACCATGCTGAAAGTTTGGTTAAATTTTGGATAAATTACGAGTCAACCTAAATTATTATGGATTCAATGATCAAGTGATCGCTATAGTCCCTGCGTGCCATAGACATGGACTAACCTTAGTAAAGTCCATTTTACCTAATTATAAAATTTGGAAAGATCAATCTTCATAGCTAAAGTTGGGATATGATGTGACTTAATAGAATGAAAAGTTTCTTGCACTAATGTCACAATGTCGTGAATCTACTTGTTCCGAAGAAAACTAAACTACTCTTACGAGATAATAATACTTATGAAGGGCTTAAATCTCATTGAGATGATATTTTTGATAACTTTGTATATCACATTACAATAAGATATCATACAAAAATCATTGAATGAGTGAGCATCCAATTTTTTCGGGATTTGACAAATGAAGGTGGAATTCAGAGAGCCATTCATAACCCCTCTTTGCTAAGATTCCTTCACCACATTAAGAATATCATTCTTTAATGATTTATAAAAACCTAAATAAAACTCCATAGTGAAACTATCTAGACTAGGTCTCTTCCACTTCTACATGGATGAGAGAGCACCTAAGACTTCTGATTCAGTAAATTATGATTCTAGATCAACATTCATATCCTCATATATAGCCTGAGTGACCGAGTACAAAGCTTCCAACATTTCAAGGATTGGGAATTCAAAATTATCTAAGAATATGGATTTAAAGAAATGAACCCCTGCTTCTGATTTTTCTTTAAATGATCTAACATTGTTCCCATGACCATATTTTTTACCAAAATCGTATTGCTATTCCTTCAAAAGCTAGTGAATTAATGAAAAAACTTCATATTGTTGTTGCCCACCTATAGACATATTTCCTTGCTATTTTTCATCCATAAATACTCCTCCAAGGAAATAAAATCTAGTTTAGAAGCTTTAAGAGATTGCAATGGCTCAAGTGCCTTTGTAGAAAAGACTATTAAAACATTTATTTGAAAAAAATCAGAAATTTTCAATTCAATATGAACCAGAGAAGCCTTATGTTTTTCATTGAAAAGTTTACTCCATTTATTTATCTTCTCTTTTAAATTATTTAATTTGTTTGAAAATTGTACATATATGGTGTGTTCCCATTGTCTCGAAGATGTGTCCATGAATCCTCCACTAGTTTTATAAAGTATGCTTGTCTTAACCATGAACTATTGAATTTAAAAGGGGATGGAGGCTTCTCATGTTTTGCTTCATTGCCAAGAAAATTAAGGTAATGGTCTGAAATACCTCCATATTTGACCCAAGATTCGAGTTAGATATTTTGAGATAAGATGGACTCTGAAATGAAGAACCTATCAAGTCTTTTTGAAACAACACTTCCCTCGAGTGCATATTCTATCATGTGGGAGAAAGGTTCAATGGCGTGACAATGACCAAATGCATGAATTTAAAATAATGATGAAAGTAAGCTTCTAAATGGTTGGCCCTTGATCGATGACCCCATACTTCATAGATACATGTATTAAAATTTAGATCTCCTCCAAAAACTGGCTAATAATGTGTCAAAGCTCCTAAGTCGTTCAAGTTATCCCAATATGACTTCCGGTGTGCATAAGGGTCATAAACATTGCTAATTTTCCACACAACACTCAACTTTCTAACTCCCAATTTGACCATTATAGCATTGTTAAGGGTGGATGAAGAAATTACCTTAAAGGAGGAGTGCCATGCCTAGACGAGACTAGTCAACAAACCTTCCACTTCTATAAAAGCGGAAGACCAACCCTTTAACTACTACTCAAGGGTGGCCTCAAACTTCATTCTCGATGTCATCATCTCTTGCAATAATACAATATCAATATTTTTTTCACACAAGAGACATTTGAGGGGCATTTTTTTGGGGGGCGCCCCTAAAACCCCCAATGATCAATGGAAAGATAATCATTTTGGAGACCATAATGGGGATTTTTTAGCTCTAAGAACCCCTAATATGGTGTTCTATCTACCATTTATGAATGGTTGGATTTTTACTTTTATCAATCTTTGGACAAGTAATATTTCTTGCTCGGATGCCTAACTGCAAGGATGTCTTCAACAAATCCACCTTAGGAGAAACCTTTAACCTTAATCCAATATCATAGTTTTTGTGGGTTAATTCAAGTTTCATATTACATGGATGCCTAACCAACTCCATATCTTTATCATTATTGAACTTTTGAGAAGAAGAACAATCAAAATATCTCAAGGGAGACAAGGAATATGGTACAATGGAGGGATCCTCCTAGTGAGATGAGACAACCAGAGAAATGCCTGAATATGGTAAAATGAAATTCAGAACCACGATTATTTGTGGTATCTTATCAATCAAGGGAGGTGATAAAGTTGACGAATTCAATTTTATAGACTAAGAAGGGAAAAAGATGTACTAATAATTTTGTTTTAATTCTGGAGGGGGAAGGGAGGGAGGAATGTTTGATGTGATGGATATCTATTGTCATTGA
The DNA here is from genome assembly GCA_000404065.3 of Pinus taeda. Lineage (NCBI taxonomy): Eukaryota > Viridiplantae > Streptophyta > Pinopsida > Pinales > Pinaceae > Pinus > Pinus taeda. The sequence goes on from APFE031097702.1 coordinate 190,121, forward strand.
TGAAAATAATTGGCATTGTTGTCAAAGGAAATATGGTTAGTGCATATGCGAAGAGGTGTGATTGAGGTGTTCCATGAAATGATATGGATGGGTAAATTGTGTTGGTTCATGGGAAAACCCAAAAATTCCCTCGATCAAATTGAAAACCTCAAAATTCCCATTTTTTGTACATGATTGTGAAGTAGTCATAAAGTGGATTGGGAAGGATCACATGATCAACAAATGAAAAAGTTCAATGATGCATCGGTTACCAGGGGGGTGAGTTTCATATGGATGTTGACAAAAGGGGTAATGTGGGTGATAGTAGGATGACAACCCAATAAATAATTGACAGACTAAAGCAATGAAAAATGACATAGGTGGCATTCCAGTTAGTGCTAATGTGTAACATGACTCAATAACGATGGCACATTTACAATGTGAAAATACCATCATTGAAATGCAAGATTCATGGGTCCATTTTTTAATTAACTAGTTAATCATGGTTATTTCCCTGATTAAGGCTTAAGTTAATATAATTGGGGATTAGCCTTAATCCTTGGACTCATGGCTCTCAATTGTATGTGAAGCTCAGTTACAAGAATGGACTAGGGATCTAGGGATCAGAGGGACATGGCATTTAGGTTACATGGATAGAGTGTTTTAACCAGTGGCAGTGATGTGCAAAGCAGAAATGATTAGAAAAGGTGAATGTACAAAGGATAATTGACCTAGGGATTAGAGGGACATGGAAATTAGGTGACATGAATGGAGTGTTCCAAAAAATGATAGTGAGGTGAGGCTTAGAACCTTTTAGAAAAAATAAAATGACAAAGGAGAACTAGCCTAGGTTCTCGGGGACTAGGATGGAAATATCACTGGAAGTTGACTAGGAAAACTCATTGCAATTGATTTACGTCATAAGAACCCAAGTTATGCAGACCTCAAATAGTTTTCAATGTTGGTTAAATGAACTCACTCGAGGGTCCATGGTCGGGATGACATAATAATGGGTTTTTATACGAAGAATTTCGGCGTAAATCACATAAAGAAAGACCTTTGCCGACGCGTTTCGAACCAACCAGTGTGGTTCATCGTCGGGATAAGTTGAAGACATAGATCCAGTCCAGCAGTTAAATAGCCTGAGCAGAGACTCCAACGGTAAAAAATAAACGGCTAATTTTTGACCTAAGACCCAGGTCAATTATTTATGCATTAATTAATATTGATATTCTTCTTACTATACTTATTCTTACCAAGTTAATTTAAGTAAAAATAAGTTAATGGTTAGTTTTTTAATAATTCATTTATCTATTTAATTAAATAGTTAATTATATATATATATATATATATATAATATAATATATATATATTATATATATCCTTTAATTAAAATAATAATAATATTAGGATTAAGAATATATGAATAAATATTAAACTGTTAATGTATCGTTTAAAAAGTTAATTTATATGTTTACCAAATTATTTATTAATTATTATTATTGTTAATATAATCTATTACTATATTTATGGAAAAATATATTTTATTATAAAATAAATAAATAAATAATTAAAATTAAGCTCAAGGATATTAGGCTTAACCCTAAGGACATTCTTGTCAATTTTGATGTGGTCTCCCTGTATACTTGCATCCCTATAAAGGAGGCCTTGGAAGAGATCTATCGCCTTACAGATCCCGATATCGCTCATCTGGTTGAGATTTGTCTCACTTCCACTTTCTTCTGTTTCGAGGGTGAGTTCTTTGAACAGACCTGTGGGGTTGCCATGGGGTCCCCCCTCTCCCTGATTGTTGCGAATCTCTTTATGGAAGATTTCGAAGCCAGGGCTCTTGCCTCAGTTCGTCTCCTTCCCAAGCTTTGGAAAAGGTATGTAGATGACACTAATGTCATATGGTCCCATGGCCTAGAGGAACTGGATCGTTTCTTTGATCACCTCAACAGTCAATCCTCTGCCATTAAGTTCACCATGAAAAAAGAGGTCAATGGTTGCCTCCCTTTCCTGGATATTCTTATTTCTAGGAATAAAGATGGCTCTCTCTCCCACTCGGTATTCCGTAAGAAAACGCATACTGAGCAGTATCTTCATCCCGATTCCCATCATTTCCTGGCTCAGAAAATGGGTGTTCTTAACACCCTCGCCACTCGTGCCCTTAGGATTTCGGATAATGAGAACTTGGATAAGGAGAGATCCCATCTCCTTGATGTCTTTGAGGAGAATGGATATAGTAGGCGCCTTGGTCGGAAGGCTTTCCTTAGAGCCTCGAGAAATGCGTCAATTAAGAGAGACCATAAGGAACGCAGACCAGGTGTCCATCTTCCCTATATCCAAGGAACCACGGACAAGATTGCTCGGATCCTTACGAGGTTTGATATTCCCTCAACCTTCAGGCCCCTCAGCACCATTTGTAATTCTCTCAGATCGGTGAAAGATCCTATTAACCCGAAAGACATGAAGGGTGTTTATTTGATCCCTTGTTCTTGTGGGACTCCCTATATTGGGGAAACAGGGCGCTCCATCCATCAGAGAATTAGCGAACATGCAACTGACCTGAGACATGGGAGAACCAAGTCTTCAGCATTAGCAGATCATGTGGATAAGACCAAGCATTAGGTCTGCATAGAGGAGGCCAAGGTTGTTGCCAAAGTTGCTCAGTTCCATCATCGTAAATTCAGGGAAGCTATTGAAATTGAAAGAAGGCCTAACAATCTCAACAGAGATGACGGTTGGAAGATCAGTAGATGTTGGATCCCTGCCCTTTCGTCTTAGTGTTTCTTCCCCTCCCCCCGCCTCTGGTCTTCCTTTCCCTCCTTGGCCTTTGGGCCCTTCTCCTTCTTTTTGATTCTTTGTCGCTCTTCCCTTTTGATCTTTATGTTTTCTTAGTTGATATTATTAAGTATAATCTTAGCTAATATATTTATTTAATTTGAAAAAAATAAAAAATAAAAAATAAATAAATAAAAATAATTTTTTTTTAACTTTTAAGTAGATTACCTTTTTGATTAAGTATTTTATTTTTAAACAACATAATATTAGTATCTTTATATATATATATATATATATATAATATATATATATTATATATATATATATTAATAAATATTTAACTAAACAGGTAAATTAAACTTTTTAAAAGTATGGTTATATATCCTAGCCTTTCTTAATAACCTACTATTATAAAGTATATTATATATATATATATTATATATATATATATATATAATATATTATATATATATATATAATATAATTAATATTTAATTAAATAGATAAATGAATTATTAAAAAACTAACCATTAGCTTATTTTTACTTAAATTAATTTGGTAAGAATAAGTATAGTAAGAAGAATATCAATATTAATTAATGCATACATATTTGACCTGGGCCTTAGGTCAAAAATTAGTCGTTTATTTTTTACCGTTGGAGTCTCTGCTCAGGCTATTTAACTTGCTGGACTCGATCTGTGTCTTCAACTTGTCCTAACAATGAACCACACTGGTTGGTTCGAAACGCGTTGGCAAAGGTCTTTCTTTATGTGATTTACGCCGAAATTCTTTGTATAAATATGATGGATCACAGAAGCCTCAATTCTACAAATAATAATGGGTTACTAAAATTATATAAAAATGATGTTAGATAAGCAAGCACCCAAGGGCCTATCATACTACTGGGAAGTTGGAGTGACAAATAAAAAAACCAAAGTCGACGAGTGACGAAGCGATAAGCGCCTAAGAGTTTATGCCCAGGTTCCAAATTCTACAAACATGAGTAGATATGAAAAATGAAAGGAGCTATTGAAAACTCAATTCCATTGACTAATTATGTTGTTACATGATTTGAATTATTGATATAGTCAAGTAGTTAGAAAGGTTCACACAATTAATAAGTTTTCCATGGGTAAAACCATGGATCAGTTCACATGGTAATGTAAGGGCCAAAATTATAAAATAAAAATAGGAATAATGTGAGAAGGTTGGTTGTTTAGTAGCAGAAATGATGTTAATCAAGAAAGAAAGTTGATAATAGAAAAAAATTATTGTAAGGTAGTTGAATAGAAAATATGAAGCCACAATGTGAGAAGAATTATGTATGGTTATGAACTATGTAAGGGAAATGATGTGGAAATTTTCATAAGATTAGCAATAAGTGGATGAGTAGAAAAACATATTTGAATTGTTGTTCTAAGTATGTCGGTATAATTGAAGAATACCTAATTGTTTGAGAGTTGCAGTACTAAATTCTAAAAATTAATTTAATAAGAGTATGCCTGAAGGTTTGAGTTTGAAAATTAATGAAAGAAGGACTTTCTAAGAAAATTAGATAGGTTCTTGCATATTAGGGAGTGGGTACTTCTTTAGGTTGATGCTTGAAAAATGTAGAATTTTGGTGCTTGCAAATTTTGGGAGTACGTGCTTCCAACAATTAGGCTTGCAAATCAGGGGAAGAGTGTCTCCTTCTAGTTGGTGTCAACAAATCCAATGTAACAATAGGTTGGTGCTTTCATTTTCATAAAGAACAAAAAGAGAATTTATGGTTTTCACCCTTTAGGGGTTTCCACGTAAACATTGTGTCTCATGTGTGTTTGTCAATTGACTAAACATAAATAATCTTAAAAATTGTTAAAAATTACATAACACTAATTCACATCCCTCTTAGTATTATCATGGTTACTAAAAATTGGTATCGGAGTTGGTTCCTTCCACTATAATCTAAAAATTGGAAGGTAGATCTAGGACAATGGCTAACTAGTAAGGAAGTTCCACCATCAAATCACCCATGTTCAATGGAACATATTATGCATTTTGGAAGGTACAAATGAGAACCTACATAATGTCTTTTCTTGCAAACGTCTGGGAAATAATACAAAATGGCTATGAGAAGCTAGATGCATTGATAAGTAAAGATGAAAAACTAGTATTCACCACAACACTAAATCAATTAATGCAATCCTAAGTGGATTGCCTAAATCCGAGTTTGTAAAGGTCATGCACTACAAGGAAGCTACAAATATATGGATTAAGATGATGAGTAATTTTGAAGGTGATAGTAAAGTGAAGAAAGAAAAAATTCAAGGCTACAAAATGCATTTTGAAGCATTAAAGATGAAGGAGGATGAGGACATAGCCAATTTTTTTCTTGGAGTAGATGAAATAGTTAATACCATGAGAGGACTTAATGAAATTTTGGAAGACTTCTTTATGGTTCAAAAAGTGTTGAGATCTCTCCCAACTAAATTTTATGCTATAATATCAACCATTCAAGAGATGCAAAATCACAACACGTTGATGTTGGATCAATTGCATGGAAAATTGATAGAATATGAAATGCGAACTTGAAAATGTAAATCTATATCAAAGGAGGTTGCATTCAAATTTGATAGGAAGAGATCAAAGGAAGAACCAGAAGAATGTATCTATGAATTTGACAAACAAGAGGAAAAGCTTGTAATAATGTTGAAGAGAGGATATGGAAAGTACAAAGGTAAGTTTCCCTTCAAATACTTTAATTGTGGAAAAATAGGTCATTATGTATCAAAATGTCCTTTCAAAAAAGAAAAGCATGAAAGTGATCTTAAATAAATGAATAAATATAGGAAAAAAAGAAAGAAATAAGTTAAAAAAAAAAAAAGTTTTTATACTCAAGAAGATAACAACTCTTCAGAAGATGAAGATAAGCAATCCTCTTATGAAGAAGGAACAAAAGAAAAAATGAAAACTATGAAGTAATTTATGCTCATGGCATTGGACAATCTAGATGAAGGAAAAAATGAGTTTGATGAATAAGAGGTATAAGTAGACCTAGAAGGTGAATTGATCAGTGCATTAGCGGAAATCCATAGGCCTAGGAAAAGGGATAAAAATCAAAAGGATATACTTGCAAAATTTGAAGAGGAAAATGTTGAATCTAATTATTCATTACTTCTTATTCTAAAAGTGAAGTTGGAAGAATCAAATAATGTTGGGTGTCGAGCCTGATTATCTTCTTTATTCAGAGGTATCACCACATTGGACCCAATTTCATAATGTGGTCCAGGCGGATTGGGGGCAGCGCCCCTGAAGCTAAAAATAGATGTAAAATTTCCTTGTAAAATGTTGTAATTTCATAGTCAATCTCGGTCGTTCATTAGGCAGAAATCTTCTGGTAGAAGTTATGTTCAATCTAGGGTTTTTTCCCTTGAAAGGCAACCCCTCGCTATATATGAAGGAATTGTATTGCGCCTGTGTAGATGTGTATTCTGAGTGAGAAAGAGAGAGAAGATTGTGTGAGAGAGAAGAGGAAATTACAACAGATCTATTGTAGGTTGTATCTCTTCATTTTGCTGGATAATATAAAAGGAAGGACTCGTTGTTTTTCCGTGGACATAGCCCAAATTTGGTGAACCACATATATTTGTGTCTCTCTTGTTTTATGCATTTTTCGTGTTTATATTTCTGCAATATTTTATGTGTTCCATTGCTTTGTAATATATAATTTTCTGACTAATCACTTTGAATATACCTTATTATAGTAATTGAAAGAGAAAATCAAGGAGTCTCAAAAGCGAGAAGAAGAAATTATCTCCCTTATAGAGGATTATAAAAATCCAAGGGTCAGCTCAACCTATATATACAATATATTAAATGATCCAATAAGCTAGATGAGATTCTAAGTATTCAGAGATATCGTGCCATTAAAAATGGTATCGGGTACAAAGGAGAATTGAGTATCAAGAAAACTAAAGATGAAGGGTCAACTAAGTATGGACAAGTAGTAAAAGGATGAACTAACAATCCACCCAAATAAAATAAACATGACTAAAGAAAGGTAAAGGAAAATGATTCTTGGGCACTCATTTTGAATCCAATCTAGGCCAATGCACAAGATGCAACCAATAAACCCCACTGGATACCAACTCTTTCGACATCACTTATTAATAAGTGAAGTCTCACTTGAGGCACATAAGGGTGTTGTGAGAAGCAAATTTTCTGCATCAATGAGTAGAATAAGAGTGTGATATGTGCAAACTATAATATCCCTCATATGCATACTATTTTTTTTTCTTATAATAATAAGTTTATTTCTAATAACAATTTTCTTCATTTGTTTTTTATAATACCATCTTAAAAATTTGATGAAGTAGAAACTCTCAATCTCCATGTAATGTTGTACTAACACTTACAGAATTATGATGAACATTTATTCTTACATATCCTATAGTTTTCCTATTAATGAACCTTTTTGTCGATTTTTTGTCTACTCAATTTCCTTTGACAAAAGGTATTATGTATAAACATATACCATCCAAAAAATGATGACATCATATACTTTACATTTTTAGTTCTTTCACTATATTAATATAGTCCAAATAATTGGTTACCAACATACTCCATTAAAGTGTTTAATATATTTCTTTAGTTAAAAATATGGATTTACTTATCCATCTCTTAACTATGATTTGTATTTTATTAATAGTTTTCGGGACTACCCTTGTAACTTGAATTACATTCGGTATTTTTATATTGTTTCAACTTTCATATAACACAATACAAGAACCCCCTTTTTAGTCCCTGCCCCTTCCGGGCTGCAGGGACTATAGTAATCGATTCGATTAGATAGCATTACTTTGGCGTGATAATCAACAACCGTATTTTAGCTTAAAACAAAGTTTCTTAAAAGGACACAGAAACCAATACAATATTTTATAGTTTCTTATGCTTTTAACCAATCAAACAAATCTTCATCTTATTTGGCCTCAAAACGAGGTATACATGCTGAAAAGTTAGGGTAAAATTGGCAAAAGTACAAGTGATTAGAACAATTTCACAGCTTCATGAACTAATGCTATGTTGTTTGCATTAGCATTAATCTCCAACATTTAATGTTAACAAAACTAAACTTATGTTAAACCATGGCTGCCCTGCCGTGTCAAACAATCCCTGCAGTGCCGTGTCAAAACCGTAATTTGCATGAGAACAACCGACTTGACTTGCCTGCCTTAAAATGAAAGCAAAGCATCTTGCTTGTCTTAACATTTTCGGTCTCTCTCCGATCTCGGAGAGATCTAGCCAAACGTGGAGGGTCTGTTCTGTAAGATCAAGCTGGAATCATGAGGCAGGTCAATCTCTGCTACCGTAAGATGAAGCAGCAGCAGCATTGAACCCAGAACCCAGCCTAGAATGTTCTAGAGAAGGCGAAAGCCAAAGAACAGAAGAGCTTCCAAGCTGAAAATGCTTTGAGCTTCCGAGCTGAAATGCTTTGCTGGCACAGTCGAGTCGGCGGTCTCTCTAGTCTCACAGTCCCCTTACCTCCCATGTTCGAACCCCCGCTGCTTCTATGGCCTGCAAAGAACCCCCGCTGCTTCTGTGGCCTGCAAACGCCATTCCTCACCGTCTCAACCTAAGATCTTCGACTGGGTTGCAGACCATCCAGGTCATAAAGCAGACAAGTCGATTCCAGTTAAAATCGGTGGAGCTGTTTATGCGCGTTCACAAACGTGGTTCTTCCCACATTTGACATCAAAGTAGAGGAACCTGTAATATTCTCAACTTTTGCGGTAAGATTTTATGATAATATCAATCTGCGAAGCGTTCTTTAAAATGAATAAAATTTCCAATCTTAGTTGCATCAATATATTACATTATATCTGTTTCAGGCCAAACAAAATGAGTTACACGATGCACTTTTGTATGATGTCTGCATTGGAACGTCAGCAGTACCAACATATCTTCCTGCTCACTACTTTGAGACCAAAAATTCTACGGGCCTTACCCGAAGTTTCAATCTCATAGACGGGGGAATCGCAGCTAACAATCCAGTAAGGTTCTTTTTATATATTTTTCTTCGCTATTTGTTAATTTAATTGGCTTTATTTTGGATTTCTATAACATTTCAGAATCTAATCGATATAGATAAAGTCAATTTTTGGCTTAAATATACCCTCAATCGAAATAAGGATGTCCGTTAATTGCTAACATGCTAACATATATGACTGGCATTGAAATTTTGGAGGCTATACCTTTCTACCAAACATTGTATAATGCAGTCTTTTCTCTAAAATTTTGTTGCAGACATTACTTGCGATAAACCAGGTGACTAAACAAGCTCTTATAGAAAATCCAAATTTCCTATTCCCAGCAACCAAAACTCAGGTGGGTTATAAATAGATACATATCTTTATAAGTTGGATTAATCCAGCCAAGCATTTATTGACATATTGGTTTTATTAAAGAAGATAGATTAATCCAGCGAAGTACGTTTTTTTTTTAAAGAAGTAATTGATGAGTAAAATTTAGTTTGATTACAAATTTCGGGAATATATTTGAATTTGATGAAAAATAGCAAATTGAATTGTTTAATTTCAGTAAGCTTCTTGAGATTCAATTCAAGAATATTTTTAAGGGTTGGTTTGAGTGGTATAGAGCCAGATTTGAAAGTTTTTGGTATTGCTTCTAGTGATATAGAGCCAGCTAAAATCTCTGAAAGCAGGCCATTTGACACAATTACTACTGGTATGTATTCGGCAATTTATTGCTTGCTACTGCTACGTATTTGGCAATTTTTTGCTTCAACATCAAATTCCTAGGCATTTTTTTTGTTCCATCATCATGTTATATTCTACTCTACATTCTGTTCCATAGATCATTGCATTAAAAAAATATTCCACCTTACAAATCTAATCCTTATAACCTTATAAATTTAAAGTTGCTCCACACAGAGGAACCAGAGAAATTAATGCCTTTCAAGACTCGGTCATAGCAGTCAGGATTTTCTGCTAAAAATAGGGGCAACTCTCTTTCCAGTTTCACTGCTAGATTGATGTTCGTTGCTGTAGTCTACGGTATTTGGCAGGAAAGGAACTCTCGCTATAATTATAGTAAAGGTGAACATGATTTGGTGTCATACTAAAGAAGGCAAAGGGTGAATTGCACACCATTCTTCTAATGCATCCCCAAAGTCTTGCTATAATCCTGCCTTCATCTAGATCATGTATATTTGATGATATTCTCATCCTGATGTACCTTGCTCTAAAATGTTCCTGATCTCTCATGCTAACTTGTAGTTTGTTGGCTATCATTACGATAGGCACATTTTACACAATTACTACTGGTACGTATTCGGCAATTTATTGCTTGCTACTGCTACGTATTTGGCAATTTCTTGCTTCAACATCAAATTCCTAGGAATTTTTTTTGTTTCATCATCATGTTATATTCTACTCTACATTCTGTTCCATAGATCATTGCATTAAAAAAATATTCCACCTTACAAATCTAATCCTTATAACCTTATAAATTTAAAGTTGCTCCACACAGAGGAACCAGAGAAATTAATACCTTTCAAGACTCGGTCGTAGCAATCAGGATTTTCTGCTAAAAATTTGAGTAGCCCTGTTATTGTTGCAGTAGCTCGTCAACATGAGAGAGAAGGAAGGAGAACAGATCTTGCTCCGGAGAAGCCTTTGCCTCCTGCAACGCAATTAGCTGAGAATCATTGCGCTGAGAATCAATATCATTGTGATAATGACGTATATGAAGTTTCGCTGAGAATTTTAAACAACTGAACGTCCATGGCACCATATGTGACTCAGAAACGTAGACTAAAAGGCAGCGTTGGTTTAAACTTTAAAGTTCAGCAAAATGCTGTGCTAATTTTACAATTAATAAGAAACGAAACGCAGAGTCAATTTCAGAGTTTGATTTTGGCTTAGAGACTCCTTATCGCCCAGAGGATCACAATAAAAAAAAACTACTGAAAATTTGATTCAGGAGAATAACCTCAAGGAGTGAGAAAGCCCGGGAGTAGTAGTAACACATAACTTACCCTTCTATCACACCTCTTTACGCGAAGAAAGGGAAACCCTCCTCCCTCTCCATCGTTCGACGGATCATCATGCTATGAATTACCTTGGAGAAGCACCGATAAATAGCACTGGAATTCCAATTCACTGCAAGTGTTCCAGCAATTTCTCGCAGGCTAACCTCACATACACTGTTCAGCACAACGATCTGTACATCAATATCGCGAACCATACATTAGAGGGCCTCACGACCTGCCAGGCCATGCGAGAGAAGAATCCAAGGTGTGGCGTTAACGATTTATCGCCTGGAATTAAAACCGTTGCGCCCCTTTGCTGCGCGTGCCCGACTGCTAAACAACGATGCCTGGTTCGATTTGCAAATGAGACAGATGAAAGGGGACCCTGTGCTGTTGCGTCTAGAGAAGGACGGCGAAGAAGACGATGACTTAGGTCGGCCTGTAGGCGGAACCGACGACGGGGGAGCATTCGATGCCACGACACGGTTGTCCTGCGCCACGTTTCGCTCATGCGTTATGCTTGAGCTGGTGGTAATGTATAAGCCCTTCCATGTGTGCTTATCGAGCTTTGCTACGTTGCATTCCAATAAAATGTTTATTGGATATCCATTCCATTGTGTTCACTTAGTTATCTATTTCTGGTTATATTCACCCTATTATCATTGATGAGTGATGATAATTATAATTACATGGCCATTTACTTCTGCTTTTGTTCATGGTCTTATGAAGTTGTCCAAAATATCCTACATTCAATTCTTAATTCATAATAATTTGCACACGATACTTTCTCGGTGTGTTTGCTTTATAATCTAAATTTATAATGTGTTGTATTAAGTAATATTCTTTTCGCCACAATGAAACATTTTACTTCATGATATTTAAAATTAATCTATAATCATAACATTTATAATATTTATTTTTTTATAATAAAAAAATATTTTAATATAGTATAATGTTTAGGTCTATTTAAAATTCAATGATGATAAAGTTGGTAGAATCAAAGATTATACAAATGAATTAATAAAAGAAATTTACATATAGAAAAATACAAAATGTATGTTTTGCTTTACTGTAGCTTCTTCAGACGCTTGCTGTAACGCGAGGTTTTTTCGGAAACCAAAACCTCGAGCTTTGCACCAGTTTCTTCAGCGAGCTTTTTGGCCTCTTCCAGGTCTTGCAATGCTTAGCCTTTGCAGTCTCAATAATTGCTACCTATTCTATAATCAATTTTGATAGAGATAGCCTTCTTTAACTCTTCCTGAGCTTGGGCCAGCTGTTGCTGTAGTTCGGATGCTCTAGTTGGCCGCCTCTGCTATTCAATAGCCAGTTAGCGCTGTGAAACTATGTGGAGCATCAATCTTGAAACTTGATATTTGTACCCATGCTGGAGGGAGCAGCTCATCAGCACTAAAAAACCAGTAACGTGGCTGTTGCCTTCCTCGTTCGCAAAACAGATGATTACACTTTGATATACTTTGACAACAAGAGCTTGTTGTGTTCGCTTGAACTCATCTGTAACACCAATAACAACTGGATAGCTGAAACACGTTCAAGCTCAAAGCTACAAGACTATTAACAGAGCAGAGACTAACTGCCCCCCAGCCACACTTGTTTCCACTTGTAAACCATTTAAATCGTATTTCAACACCCTATGTCGTAAATATAACTTGGATTTTGGATTGATAATACCCTTGTGGCTCGACACAATGTTTTTTTATTACAATACCATATAAACCACTTAATTCTCAGGTCAAGTAATTAAAGTGGTATTATTTCTAACCTAGGGCTTATAAAGATATCAGTATCTCTCTGGAACTCTCCACGAGTACACGTGGCCCACTTCGTAAGCTCCACGTTTCAGTAAATTTTAGCTAAAAAACATACGATGAAGATTACTTGAATCGAAATCAACGGTGGATAAATTTTTAGGGATTTTTGTGATTGTGTTGACTATCATGGATATGTAGTTTTCTCTGTTTAACTATGGTGGTTTTTTGTGAGTGGTCAATGTTTTTATTTCGCGACCAAAGTCTTATTGTGATTATAGATTTGACATATATAAATATATTTATTTATTTATATATCTCCTTTCCTATTTTAATTCTATTATTTACATTACTAATCTGCTATTATAATTTGAAGGAAAGAAACTTATCATTATTATTTAGGAATGAACATGTTTATTTTTTACGATAAAAGTATTTTGATTATGTAAAAGTAGAAATTCTATTAAATGAATAATATTCTATAAATTTGCAACCAACTTTTTTACTCTTCTATTTATTACAAAATTTAACTTGACTTACATCATGCAGAAATAATATACAGTCTATACTGAACATTAATATTTCTTATTCTTCTTCTTCTTCTCTCTATCTAATATAGACCAATTCCAATTCTCTTATTAAAAATTAAATAAATAGAGAAAATATTTAGAGATACCAACTTGAACACAAGTATTTCTTTTCTCTCGAAAATTAATAGTTAGGTACTTGGATCCTCCCAACCATGACAGTGCACATCCAGTGCTACACATCCAATGCTCACTCGACCAACCAAGCTTACCATTTCTTTTTCGCTTTTCTATGCTACTTTCTTCACTCTAGTCTCTAATCTGTTCTCAGAATAATGAGGCAAAAGTAAGTAAAAACAATTGATATTATCCATCTACCACTCTTTTAGTGGTTAATAACTACCTCCACCTCACTAACAAGTGGCAGGTAGTTACCGCTCATTAATGAGCTCCTGTTTCCCACTCTTGAGGACAGCTCCATATATTCTAGGAAACATTTAATTGACCAATATCATAATTCCTTAATTAAATCTAATCACCCACATTAGATGATTAGATGAGTTACTCTGATTGCTAGATGATACAAAATTTACACAATTAAATTGTATCTTTTTTCTCTTTCAACCATTAATTTCCCAATTTTTTCTTTATTTACAAAATAAAACATCAGTACAACTTTACAACCAACTATCTTTACAATCAACTATCATCAGTAATAAATTAAATTATAATAATGTAGCATACTTAACCAAAAATAAACTTATGCACATTTAATTACAAATCAATCATTAAACTAAGGGATATAACATCCTCCTATGCTGAAATTTGACACCATCCCGATGTCTTATCAACATATTTTTCTCTCAACAAATTCCAGTTTTCATTATAATAGAGAAGGATATGCTTTTTTGAAAGCATATTCCAACTCCCAAGTTGCTTCTTCTGGAGTGAAATATTTAGTGCAGGGGAATTCCACTTCCAAGTCAAAATCTATTTTGACTAGACTAAGAGGTTTTCATTTACCAAGGGAGTTGGTTCCCTAATTGAATGTAATTGTTTAATTATTTGTATTTTCCTATGTTTTCATGAGAAATATATATAAGTGTTGAAAATGAGGATTATTGTAATTAAATCTACTCTTAAATGAGAGATCTCTAGAATATTGAGAGAGTTAGAGAAACTTAGATCTGGTTAGATTTCCTAAAGAATAAAGTGGATATAGAATTGTTAGAGTAATTAATGGATTTGAACCTGAATTTGTTTCAGTATCCCACTTCCATAAAATCATGTAAGAAAGTGGTATGAAGAGTATATAGAGAGGCATGTAAGACAGTTTCTAGAGGATTTTTGAGGACCAAATAAGGCCATAAGGGTGAGAGGATTTTATGTAAATCAGGCCAAGAGGGCCTTTGTAATTATTCTGTATGCTTATTAATATGACAATAATCAGTTTGGATATATCATATATCATGTTATTGCATGGAAATTGAGTCTTGTGATTGTGTTGAATTAGATGCGTTGCAGGCATGATCAAAGATCATAAGGGATCAATGCTTATATATATAATATAATTGTTGCAGAGAATTAGAGTGCCTAGCGGAGAATGTGAGAGGAAGGTGTAAGGGCCAAGGTCTGACAAAACTCCATATAAAAGTAAACCAAACCAAATTATAGTGATAAGGACAAGATATGAATAGATTGCAGACATAGATCACAGGTACAATAGAAGTGTAGAACTAAGGATGCAACGAGGCGCTGAGAACCTTAGAGTTTTGTGAAATTATACAAAGAAAGGAAATCAATGCAATATTGTTTCAAGATCAAAGCGAATTGAAGGTTTAGAGGAATCGTTGAAGTTAAAATATAGTGCATAGGCAAAGAGATAGATAGAGAATTCAAAGCTTGAACCCATAAAACATAGTCGAGGAGCTATGGTGATTTGGAGAAGTGAGAAGGAAAAAATCTCTTAGATTTGGTTGGAAGCAAAGATCATTGATCAACAGAGTGATCAATGATCCCACTGCAATGAATTATTAGAGTGGCGTAGCAGAAGAAGGATTTGAGTTAGTAACAGAAGCATGGAGGCCTAGAAGAATACACGAAGGAGCCAGAAACCGCAAAATAAATCCAGAGGAGGAGACGAGCACAAAGGAGTGGCTTAACACTTAGTTTTTTAAAGTTCCGACGGTAGTTCGTTATTTGACAGTGCCAGGATACCGCACCTGACATAGCCATGAGAGTCCAGATTTAACGGAGGTAGGTAAAAATCCTAGAAGCCCAAAACTTTATTTAATAAGAGCCACCATTTGATAGCATTGGGTCGGAAGGATGGAAGCGTGGGACTTATTTTAATTATGTGCCTGGAAGGCTAGAAGCCTGAAATCCCAAGACTTATGTTAGTTGTGTGCCAGTATGAGTTACAAGAAGTCTTATGTTAGGGCTCATGTTGGTTCAAACAGTTGGAGTATAGAGGTACATTGAAAGACATGGAATTATGGGCCATACTCAGAGTTCGTAATTCCCGTAAGATCTATAGATTTCTATTCTTAAAATCACTCGATTACGAGATCTCTCATTAAATAGAGGAACGTGCAACAATGAACAGAAATAAGGTTTTGTTTTTGGATCCATCATCGCGGAGGATTGTGCAAGAATATAGGAACGTTGTATGAAAGACCTTTCCTTTTGTTATGTTACTGAAATGAAATTGACTCTAAGAGATATTTAAACCAAAGAACGTGTTGGATGAGCATAGGAAGTAAAGAAGCCCTTGGACTTGAGGGGAAAATCCAAGCAATGCACGTGATCACTCAAATCGAAAGGGTTGAAAGAGCACTGATTTGGACCAAGACTAGGCAGTGTCGCGTTTACGTAGGCTTATATTTGGATGGCACCAAGTTTCAATTGAACTTTCAATTATGCTACAACTCTATTCCGAAGCATAAATACCTTTTTATCTAAAATACAAAGTGGTTCTGCTAGGGACTCTCTCTCTAGTTCCACCTATATACCATGCCAATCAATTACATGAGATGGATCATGTACATACTTTTTCAATAAAGAAACATGAATTACATTATCCATTTTAATGTTTGTTAGTATGGCTAGCTGATAAGCTATAGGTCCAACTATGGCTAACACCTCAAAACATACACAATATCTAAGAGCTAACTTGGAACAACTGCCAAGTATGAGTGTACTCTTCTTGGGCTTAAATTTTAAATATACATGATCTCTCAAAATAAACTCTTTTTGGGTTCTTTTCAAATTTGCTTAACTTTTCTAACTATCTTGCGTTTCTTTCAAATTATGTTTAACCTGCTTCACTACTTCCTCCATTTTTTTTAACATGTATGGTCCTAATATCAATATGTTTTCATGGTGATCCCAACTTAGAGGTACCTTGCATTTTATTCCATACATGACTTCAAAAGGGCTCTTCTTCAAGGAGGTTTGATATCCATTGTTATAAGCAAACTCTTATAAGTGTAGATAATCCTCCTATTCATTTTGTTTGTCTTTAACATACATCCTTAACATATCCTCCAAGATTTGTTTGGTTCTCTGTATCTAACCATAATTTTGATGATGATAGGATGTACTAAAGTTTAACTTTGTTCCCATATTTTCAAATAAACCTTTCCAAAACTTGGATGTAAACTTTGCATCCCTGTCTCAAATTACAATTTTAGGTATCCCATGTAGTCTGAAAATTTCCCTCAGGAATATTTCTGCAATGTTTATGTCCTTAAAGGTAGACATGACTTGGATAATGTGTGTTCCTTAGGTTTTCAACCACGACCACAATGGAGTAATGTTGTTTTCTAGTCTTTGGTATTCTAAGGATGAAATCTATTGTAATTGTCTCCCATTTCGATTCTGGAATGGGTAGGTGATCCGAATGGAAAATGGCCCCTTGTATTGGTTATCTATGGTACTCATCCACCCATATTATTCATTGACCCATGGAATTTACCCATGGTATTATAAATGGCATCCGCCCGTGGTATTGTAGAATCCACCCATGGTATTCATTCACCTATGGAATTGACCTATGGTATTGTAAATGGCATCTGCCCGTGGTATTGTAAAATCCACCCATGGTATTCATTCTCCCATGGAATTGACCCATGGTATTGTAACTAGAAAAATACTATAAGTAACAAGTCACATTTGGTAAAATGACAGATTGTCCGCCACAATGTAGCCTTTACAGTTCAGAGGCATGGAGCCATCACATCTCTTCTCAGAGATAAGCTACCATCGCCCTACCTAGTTTATTTCCACTTGGGTTTTAATAAAAAGTTTCTTTGTGGTTTTGTTTATTGGGCATTCTCCTATTTTTCTTCTGGTAATTTCAAGTTTCCAGATCTTGGGGGCCTTTCCCCCAAGATCCATTTCAATCTTTTAGATCTTGGGGGCCTCCTCCCAAGATCTGGATCAGTGGTATCAGAGCAGGTTATGATTCCATGGGAATGAGGGTTTCATGCATATTTCAGTTTCAAATTTTGCAGAAGTATTCAACAAACTTCAGGCATGTGCTACAACCTCCACAGGGCACTTTCTTGGGTCAAGCAGAAAGATTTTTTTTTTTTTTTTTTTTTTTTTTTTTTTGCAGGATTTGTTTTTGGGCGGCGACTTTGCAGATCAGATCTGAAACATTTGGTACAAAATTTACAAAAACAAATACTAGATCTGGATTCCTCTCGAAAAATCACCCAATTTAAAAAAAAAAAAGGTCAAATCGGAGACTAGATGTGGGAGATATCGCTGATTTAAAATCAGCTATTTTATCAGAATTTTTGTGACGACGGAACTGTTGCAGCACAAATATGAGATCTCAGAGTGCCCAGATAAGGATTTCCATCACATGGGAAGATGCAAAATGGTCCTTCTGCTTCTAAAAACAGGTTATAATAAATATTTTGAGTTATATTGGCCGAGTTATGTCCATTTTAATTCTGGAGCAGCATTCGGAGTGGGTTTCCATTGGAGATGTGCCCTCCCATCCCACTTTAGTAGGCACCTGCTTCACATTCATCAGTTTCAACATAGCAGCAATCGGCTTGGGTTATTTGGAGATGTGCCCTCCCACCCCAAGCTATGTAGGCACCTGCTACTTCATTAGCAACCAACATCACGGTTGTGGGTCATCCACAAACCCACACTTCATCGAAGACCATTTGCTAGGTCGTACACTATTAGTATCACAGTTGGTCACAAGCATTACAGGGTATCTCTATCCTCGGATCTTTGTTCTTCATGGTTATGGGTCATCCACAAACCCATAGTTCATCGAAGTCCATTTGCTAGGCCACACACTGTCAGAATCACAGTTGATCACAAGCATTACAGGGTATCTCTATCCTCAGATCTTCATATTCAACAAAGGCTTGGTAGGAGGGAACTTTACGCAATGGGGACCATTGCTTCTTAAGGAGGGAGGAATGATCCGAATGGGAAATGGCATCAACCCATGGTACTCATCCACCGATATTATTCATTGACCCATGGAATTTACCCATGGTATTGTAAATGGCATCTGCCCGTGGTATTTTAAAATCCACCCATGGTATTCATTCACCCATGGAATTGACCCGTGGTATTGTAACCGAAAAATACTATAAGTAACAAGTCACATTTTGTAAAAGGACAGATTGTCCACAATGTAGCCTTTACAGTTC
Organism: Pinus taeda; assembly: GCA_000404065.3. Taxonomy (NCBI): domain Eukaryota; kingdom Viridiplantae; phylum Streptophyta; class Pinopsida; order Pinales; family Pinaceae; genus Pinus; species Pinus taeda. Next base: position 208,890 of record APFE031097702.1, read on the forward strand.
AGAGGCATGTAGCCACACATCTCTTCTCAGAGATAAGCTATCATTGCCCTAGCTGGTTTATTTCCACTTGGGTTTTAATAAAAAAAATCTTTGTGGTTTTGTTTATTGGGCATTCTCCTATTTTTCTTTTGGCAATTCAAGTTTTCAGATCTTGGGGGCCTTTCCCCCAAGATCCATTGCAAGTTTTCAGATCTTGGGGGTCTTTATCCCAAGATCCATTTCAATTTCTTAGATCTTGGGGGCCTCTCCTCCCAAGATCCGGATCATTCGGCCCCTTCATCCAACTTGTTTGCTAACATGTGCATGGTCTTCTTGGGTATGGTTGAACTAGCAACACACTAATGCATAGTGTCTGTGCTAATCTTCAAGTGTGTGCTGGTGGTCATGCGCATCAACTTGCTGAAGTACATGTTCAACCCTAGTTGGACTTGCTTCTTATATTCGCCTTGGTGAGTGTGTTGAATGGGTTGGATGGTATGCATGCGCTCAATGAAATGCATGTTGCTGAATCCCTTGCATGCAATCAACAACACTGCTCACCATGTCTATTCTATGTCAGCTACTGGGATGGATCTTTAACTTGTATGGGCGTAGTTTCATCTGTGAGTGAATGTTGCACCCACTGTTGTTCTTGTTCTTGTTGCAACTCATTAGTGTGTATGTGCAGCTTCATGTTCTTCCTGAGTTGTTGCTTAAGCACAGGCAACTCCTTCTTTGCTCCATCTTCTTCTTTTGCACGATCTTCATGTCGCACTATCACTTCATATCCAGAGTCTCCAAAGTTGCTTTCATCATCAATGGACCTACTTGAGCTTGCAACCTTGTTCTGCCTCCATGTTGTCAACAACTCCCTTGCATTCGTTGCATTTGGTATGTTGTCTTCTCATGATGTTGCTCTTTGTGATGTTGTTGTTGTCATATCTTGATGTCCTTGTCTACAAACAACTTGGGGTTTTCATGGGTAGGTAAGTCCATCGACACTTGATCAACTACATCCCCAAGTGTGCTCTGAACGGTGTCTTCGTCTCTGCTCTCCTAGAAACCATTATACCTATACTGCAGAGAGGCATATGAACACCTGGGATACCTGGAGACATGGAAACACTCATGGCGAGCAATCTGTTAGTCGAAAACAAAAATGAACATGAGAACAAACTTGCAACATACCTGGGTGAATGATCATAAAGGTTGCGCAATTTCGGTCGAGAACTCGGGAGACCGACTGCCAAGACTGCACAAGGCACAGTCTGGGCTGTCGGGAGACTGACTGCTGGAATTGCGTAATGCACAGTCCAGTCTAGCTACTAACTACTGGCCCAGGGACAGATTTGTGCAATTTCTTGGGCCAAGTGGCCACTATCTTCAAGGAATGTGCAAAACAATCCTCGACGCGAGTGTTGGTTAGGAATGCGCAAATCTAGAGATGATGGTGAGCCTTCCTTTCCCAGATTGTGTAATGCATCCTTGGTGAAGACAGAGTCTGGGCTAAGGTTGGCTTGACTCATCGATGGGCAACTAAAAGCAACTAAGACAGTAATGATAGCAGAAGTGATTGATGGTGCATGCAAAACATCAATGAAAGATTCATCAAATAGATCAACATGCATGTGGGTGAGGTAGTTCGTCGGTTGGGCGAATGTCCATGCAACAGTTTCATGCATGCGACAACAGTGAGATAGCAATGAAAACTCAAATAGAGCTAGGACAAACTAGAATACATGTAAACAATAGCAAACGTTCAAATAAATCAAGCAAATAGTACCCCCACAAGAGAAAACAAAAAAAGAGACATAAATGTAGCATAAGGCATGGGAAGCAGGCTCACCCCAAAACAGCTAAACTGAATGTGCCGTCTGCTCCTAGATGTGATGTGGGATGTCAGAGTTGCAAGGTTGTTGTGAGGAATGAACTCTGCAGCATCCAGTTGATGAGTTTTGATAACATTGAGGTTGTGACATCCATGCCACAAATCTAGGGAAAGCGACACTTGGTGGAAGGTTTCAAATTTGCTCCTTGCATGTAACCTCCAATTGCTAAACAAAGATCCCTAGAAGAAGGGATTCCTTTGCATGCTGCCTTGGGAGGAGCAGCCCATGCATGCAAGTCTGTTTTTCTCAACCTCGAAGGGAACCGGTCAACTCAGCTACACATGCAAGAGAATGCTCGACTGCTGGAGAAAAAATGTGCATTTATGGCTAGGATTTGGGCTGGCTGCCCAGAATATTTGCACAATTTCTGGGAAAAGCAGTGTCCTGCTGCCGAAATTTGTGCAAATTCTGGGCTGAGTAGCTTTGCTAGGGAAATTTGCGCAAATCTTGTTGGGCGTGTTGGTAGGCAAGATTGCGCAATCCTAGAGCCTAGGAGGCTGCCAGAGAGGATTGCGTAATTTCTGGAGGGAAGGCTAGTTTCCCTCCAGAAATGTACAATTTTCAAGGGGAAGCTACTCAAGCTGTAGCTAAACCAAGTCTGGGTGAACAACTTGTGAGGGGAATGGATCAAGATGTGACCAACAAGCTGCCTTTATGCAAGAAAGACATTAAAGCTTGTGAACTTGATGAAGCAAGGCAAGATACTATGAAGGTTGGAAGGGAGGCTCCAAAACGAGGCTAAGGAAAAATTTTGGAGGGTGGTTGTAGCTGCTACAACACTTCACGACACACTAGTAGAACTCCAACTATCTGAATGGACCTTGTTCATGAAAAGAAAGTCTAGCACCTCCGGAAGTATTGTTCAGTTTTCATCTCATCAATGGTTTCACAATAACTTGATTGTAAGATGTAGCATCTACCAAACCCTTGGTTGATTGACACACAATCCAAGCCAAGGAAACACAGTTGTTTCAATTGGGGTTGAGGGTTATATAGGTGCACAAGCAGTATAATCGTTAGAGTCGTAGTTTCATCTCTGGTGTTGCTCCACTGTCAGAAGGCTTGGATAGTACCCCGGTGGAGTCATATAGGAACACAAGCATGGCTCCGCTCCCAATGAGGCTAGTCAGAAAACAACGGAGTTACTTGCATCACCTACCTGTGTAGGAAACCTTTCTCTTCTTTCACCGTATTCATTTTTCAATTTCATTTTTGACTTTTCATTTTTTCATTTTCCACTGTGCATAGCACTTATTCATTTCAGAGGTGGAAGAGGGATCCCAACTTATTAAGAGAATAAGAGGTTGTTCCAGCAAAGAAGTAGTTTATTGTATCTCTGATGTGCCTGTTAAGGTTTTCCCCTTTACCTTACTCTACTTGACTGAGATGACAAGGTTTAACCCAAAAACAATCGACTAGAGAAGGTGACACTAGTTAGCGCACAAGAGTTTTGTTTACACCAAGGTTCACTTTTAACAATACATATTTTCCTTCGACGTATCATGGAATAAAAGAAACAATCTCATCATATAAAGGCAATATAATAGATAACCAAGTAGTGATAGTTGTACAAGCCCTCTTGTACTTTACCCAGCTCACTTCAAGAGTCATACATGATTTCATGCAAAACTAACCTATGAACGAAATAAATGAAATAACAAAAACCAAAGCAAAGCAAAAGTAGAAGCGAAAGTGAAAGCAAAGCAAGTAAGTAAACAAGCAAGACACAAACAAGCAAATAAATCATATAAAAAAAGAAGCATGCAAGCAAACACTACTCCTACTCCTACACTAACAGTGCATGGGCATGATCACGTGAAGTGATACTTCCAATGCAGCCACGGTGGATTGGTAGACCCATGTTGGTGAAGGCTTGGCCGTGAGCAACCCAATGGTGTGAACCAACAAACAAGAAAGATATAACAATGAAGACAACCACACTTCGTGTTTCAAAGTTCCCACAAGACATGAGTGAGTGCATGTGCATGAAGGGAAGTGAGTGGACTTATCATGGTGTTGTGTGACACTATGTGAAACTTTGAAGCATAAGAACACTCTTGACTATGACATGCAATCAAACAAAAGAAACAAAGATAACTTGCATCGTGAATGAGTGTTTTCAATGTAAGACTCCTCCAATGCATGAGAAATGGGATCGTGCAATTCGAGTGGAGGAACTGAAATGTAAGTGTTAGACTTATCTTAAGTGCATACAGATGAGTCATGAGGAGCCTTGAGTCTTTGAACAATTTCTTGATCAGAAGCGAAACCAACCTCAAGAAAACAAGGCCCTGACATAACCATCAGCCCGAGCTGAAGTGCCTCGACGGTCTGTGGTGTTTCAACTTTGTTTACAGATGGATCTTCATAGACCAGTGGCTTAGATGGATTAACAATGAGTGAATCAACATCGTGATCGGATGATGAGGTGAAGATCTCACGACAACCAAGATTAAAAAATTCAGGATGTTGGTCAGCATCCTCATGGTTTGATGAATCACATAGAGGGGTAGATGAGGAGGAAGGATGTTCAACCTTTGCGCTTTCAAAAAAAGCAGATAAAAGATCAAGTGAATTTCCAATGAATGATTGGTCCTTTCCATTGTTGGATTATGGGCTAACATACGGTGTGTCCTGCGAACTATCAACAATGGGTGCATCTGTGGATGAAGTCACACATGTGAAATCATGGATGGCAAGTTCACCAATTATTTTAGGAAAGAACGGAGGGGGCTTGGGCGGAAGGGAGTCATCCTTCGCCGATTGTTGATGCTCAATCTCCCAGTCATACTCTTCATGAATGACAGCACAAGTTGGTTGTGCAACACCAAGTCCATCAATGGGTTGTTCCTCGTTCACAACAAGTGAAGAGTCTAGAATGGACGAACACAAGATAGCATCATCCGGAGGAACACCCAGGTGCGAAGGCAGAGGTCAAAGAAAAGAATGCATAAGAGGACTCAAAGGACTCACAACCAAATCTGCACAAAAATTGAGTGAAGTTATGTTGGGAGGGTGTGAAGGATGAACAAGTGTGTGAGCATGATCATCGACATCATTAGGTAGTGGCAGAGCTATTGAATAAGAGGAAGGTGGAAAGTCAGTTGAGATGGTACCTGATTCCATATGAGATTGTGCAACTCCATCAACGAAGAATGTTGAGCATGGCTTGATCTCAAAATTTCTCTTGGGACAGGCATATTTCTTAAGGAAATACTTGAATCGACGATAGGCAAATTTCATCTGGCTCCTTGGAGCTTGAAACTGCAAGTCATGAAAGTGGTGCCAAAAATCAATAACGGATTCATGCGGAGCCCTCCGTTGTTGTAACAGTTTCCTGTCAAGATGGTCTGGATCAAAGTGATAGAACATGTCTTCAATAAGATCACAGAAATGCTCAAATGAGTGCATGGTGTCAGCCGTTAGGATGAGCACCCAATGAAACGGAGATTCACAAAGTGTGAATGCAAGCAACAAACTAGCCTATTCATCAGTAAACTCATATTCCCCATGAATCATGGAAATAAATTTATGTAAGTGCTCAAGTCAGGCCACTTCACCTTCACCATCATATGTGTGAGTGGACAACAGATCAAAAAGCTTCCCCGAGATGGAGACATCTTCACGACTCAAAAAACACCTCGGGGAAAGAATAATGAAAGACTCCATGAAAGATATGCAAAGCATCAAAATTGGATGAGAGGACACTGCTTGCCATCATTCCCTCCTTTTAGCACTAGAAATGTTGATAGTGTTGGACCTGCCAACATGTCAAGGGGGTCTCCCTGGTAAGAATTCCCAATTAGACCTCAGATTGTTTGGTGTAGGAGTTCCAGCAGTGGGTCATAAGGTAATTTCTTGATCACGATGTTGTACAGAGGCAAGTAAGATAAATCTGTTAGTAGCAAGGGTGTGACTGATGTAGTGAGTCAAGGAAGGTGTATGAGAGGTTCTAACACTTCAAAGGGGGAAGGAGGTGAAGGTGAGTTCCAGGTTGAAAGGGATCAGTCCCAACTCGGCTAGGAACACACAAAACAAAAGGACATTCATATCTTCTAATGGAGTATCCCACTCGGATGTGGTAGTCACAACATAAAAGGTAAGATAACACATACAACACTCACGGATCATTCCAAGACGAGTGCGACGGTTGTTACAGCAAGGTTCATGTGAAAGCTCTATCTGGTGTCTAGCAGAGTAGGTGACATGGATGGTGACATCATTAACAACATATACAACACATTAACAACAAGATTAATATAATTTCATGTGAATCAATTCATACACAAGTACGTAAGTTAAACAACATATATCATTAAGGCAACCGGAACAGTGCAACTACAATAACAACATATGCATGAAAATGTGTTGGCTCTTATTATATAAAGAAGTTTAAGTCAAAACAATACAATACATCCATGTAAACTTGCTAGCCCCAACAGTGGGACGTTACAGCCACATCTGCCTACTCCTCCAAAGAGATGTACTAGCTTCGTGCAGTGGAGAAGCCAAGGCGCGTTATAATACTTTCCAAGCCTTCTTCAAAATAGTCTTAGTAGAATCTTGGCTGACCAAAATCCCATACAATGAGTTATGAGGGACTATTTATAGCAAAGAGTGGGGTGATCCTTGATATTCCCCTTTGTGATAATTCAACTACCCTCATGACTCTTCACCTACTCTATGACTGTTACATCCAACTATTGACACTTGACTTACACTCGACATGACTCAACATTACAATGCACATGTACTCATGTGAGACAACATGGATTGAGCAAGCCTTGCAAGATATCAATGACACTCAATCCACTATGATGATACCAACTCTTTGACATGCTTGTGATGGTGAAGGTGGTGAGTTGATGCCAAGCTTGGTTGTCTGTGATGGTGTGCATGCACCTTAAGGTGACATCTTGCTGAAGTGAACTCTTGCCTCTATTGCAACCGGTGCATTGGTTTGGCCCCTTCATCCAAATCGTCTACTAACATGCACATGGTATTCTTAGGTACAGTTGAACTGGCAACACACTGATGCATAGTGTCCATGCTGATCATCAAGTGTGTGCCGGTGGTCATGTGCATCAACTTGCCGAAGTACATATTCAACCCCAGTTGGACTTGCTTCTTGTCTTCACCTTGGTGAGTGTGTTGAATGGTTTGGAATGCATGTGTGTGCTCAATGAAATGCATGGGATCAACAACACTACTCACCATGTCTGTTCTATGTCAGCTGCTAGAATGGATCTTTAACTTGTACGGGCTCAGTTTCATCCGTGTGTGCATGTTGCGCCCACTGTTGTTCATGTTCCTGTTCCATCTCATTCGTCTATCCATACAACTTCATGTTCTTCCTGAGTTGTTGCTTCAACACATGCAGCTCCTTCTTTGTTCCATCTTCTGCCTTCACAAAATCTTCATGTCACACCGTCACTTCATAGCTGGAGTCTCCAAAGTTGCTTTCATCATCAATGGCCCTGCTTGAGCTTGCAACCTTGTTCCGCCTCCGTGTTGTCAACAACCCTCCTCTTGCATTCGTTGCATTTGGTATGATGTATTTAGTTGCTGTTCATGATGCTTCTCACTATGATGTTGTTGTTGTCATAACTTGATTTCCTTGTCTACGAACAACTTGATGTTTTCATTGGTAGGCAAGTCCATGGAAACTTGATTGACTACATTGCCAATTGTGCTCTGAACGGTGTCTTTGTCTCTTCTCTCCTAGAAACCATTGTACTTGTACTACTGAGAGGCATATGAATGCCTGGGATACCTGGAGACATGGAAACACTCATGGTTAGAAATTTGTCAGTCGAAAACCAAAATGAACATGAGAACTGACTTGAAACATACCTAGGTGAATGATCATGAAGGTTGTTCAATTTCGGCTGGGAGGTGAGGAGACTGACTGCCAAGACTGCATAAGGCATAGTCTAGGTTTCTGGGAGACTGACTAATTGATGGAACTACACAATCCACAGTCCAGTCTGGTTGTTGACTACTAGGATTGCACAATGCACAATTCCAGCTAGGAAGCACTGTTGGCCCGGGGACAGATTTGCGCAATTTCTTGGGCTAAGTAGCACTATCCTCTATAAATGCACAAAATAGTCTTAGAGGCCAGTGCTGGGCAGGAATGTGCAAATATTGAGAGGAAGGTGAGCCTTCCTTCCACAGATTGCGCAATTCAGCCTTGGTGAAGGCAGATTCCGGGCCAAAGTTGGCCTGACTCGTTGACGGGAAACTGAAAGCAACTATGACAGTAAATGCATGGCAACACTAAGTGATAGTAGAAGTGATTGAAAATGCATGAAAAACATGAATGAAAGATTCAACAAATATATCAACATGCATGTGGGTGAGGCAGTTCGTCGGTTGGGTGAACGTCCGTGAAACAATTTCATGCATGCGACAACAGTGAGATAGAAACGAAAATTGAAACAGAGCTCGTACAAGCTAGAATACATGTAAACAATAGCAAGCATTCAAAGAAATCAAACAAAGAGTACTCCCATAAGTGAAAACACAAAAAGTGACATAAATGCAGCACTAGGCATGGGAAGTAGGCTTACCCCAAAACAGCTGAGCGGAATGTGCCGACTGCTCCTAGATGTGATGTGGGATGTTAGAGCTGGAAGGTTTATGTGAGGAATGAGATCTGTAGTGTCAAATTGATGATTTTTGATAAAATTGAGGTTGTGACATGCATGCCACGAATCTAGGGGAATCAACACTTGGTGGAAGGTTTCAGGATTGCTCCTTGCATTTAACCTCCAACTGCTAAACATAGATCCCTGGAACAAGGGATGCCTTTGCATGCTGCCTTGGGAGGAGCAGCCCATGCATACAATATGTTTTGCTCAATCCTAGAGGGAACCAATCAACTCAGTTGCACATGTAAGAGACTGCTCGACTGTTCGAGAAAAAATGTGCATTTTTGGCTAGGAGTTGGGCTGGCTGCCCAGGAGATTTGTGCAATTTATGGGAAAAGTAGCTGACTGTTGCCTAGATTTGTGCAAATTTTGGGCTGAGCAGCCTTGCTCGGAAAATTTGTGCAAATCCTACTGGGAGTGTTGGTAGGCAGGATTGTGCAATCTTGGAGCCCACCAGGTTGCCAGAGAGGATTGCACAATTTCTAGAGAATGCTAGTTTCCCTCCAGAAATGCATAATTCTCAATTGGAAGCTACTCAGCCTATAGCTGGACCAAGACAACCTGTAAGGGGAATCGATCAAGTTGTGATTGAAAGGCTGCCTTTATGCAAGAAAGGCACTGAAGCTTGTGAACTTGACGAAGCAAGGCAAGCTACTCTGAAGGTTGGAAGGGAGGCTCCAAAATGAGGCTAAGGCAAAATTTTGGAGGGTGGTTGTAGCCACTACAATAGAATCCCTTAATTGGTTTTGGTGGGATACATAGTAAATCCTGAGGGAGATATCTTGGCTTATGGCCTAGTTCTATGGGTTTGGATTTCGGTAAAGCCTGAGAGACAAGGAGATGGAAAATTCCTCAAGGATAGTGATGGATTCTGGATGGCATTCCAAGTTACGTTTGGTTGTGATCGAAGCACTGATTTTGGTGTGAATAGGGTGGAGATGATGTAGCCTCTAGATTCCCTTGGTTTTTCTTGGATTGGTTTTTCTATGACATCCCACATTCATGCTTGGAATATGGCACAGGGGTGACTGTCTGAAAGAGAGATTTGGTTCAGCCATGTCTATAATCGGGTGGTATGTGGAAGTCCTAAACCTGGTCAAATTTGCCTATGATTGATAAAATCTAAGTTATCTTACTGATTTATATGTGGATTTAATGGTTGTCTTATCCCTGATATTTACATGGTTTTATGTTGGTTATAAGCATGGTTAAATGACTAGTTCATGTCATGGTTATTTCATGTATTTACATGTAACTATTAAATGAAAAGATGAAAGACCTAATTTATGGTGTTGTAGTCCAATGGAGAAGGAGGTGATCCTATTGGTTATGTTTCATAAGTTGTTTCAGTCAGTTATGCTCTATCTTGTATCTTAGACTTGTAGGTTGCATTGATGCCAAGTGTTTGACATAATGTTAGTCCCAATTGGGGATGATCAAGCCTAGTCCTGTGGTTGATTTTGATTGATCAATATTTTTATCAGGTCTTTAATTAATTCTGAAGGTTGTAGCAATTTCTGGGCAGAGGTCGCGATATTCGGCTAGAAAAGTGGCTTAAATCCCATGGTCGTTGGCACAGAACTGGAAATTTCGGTCCACAATCGCTAGCAAGAAGGCCTATGAGAGTTAGTTTAGGTTTTTGGTTGCTCCCTTGCCCATAGCATGAGGGTGACTATGGCCTAAGATTTCCAGAATAGTAGTGGGACCCATGGACATGATGTCTGAGTGGCTGACTTGTCTCTTGAGGGTTCTATTAATGATGTTGGATGACTATGTGTGATGTTCCATCGATTCCACTTCCTTAAGGTCACATAGGAGGTCAAATCTGATCATAGTAGCCTCTCGTCTCATGTTTACCCCCCTTGTCATGGTTACTTTGGATAGACCTGGGAGGGGGTGTTACAGGTTGGTATCAGAGTGTGGTTATAGTCTCCTTCGGTGAAGGTGTTCGGTCATGCGTGCATGTCAGTTCCATGTGTGTCTCTTACACTTGAATTCCATGTGCATGTTACATTGCATCATGTTGATCATGGTTGTAGTAAGGTTATCGTGAGGAATTTGATGTGACTTTGTGGAATGTTACCTCAAAAGTATATGACTGGTTACTTGATTATATGTAGGTTTATTACATCCTTGTATGTTGGGTTGCACTCTTGATTGTTTGATTACATGTATAAGTTGTTGGCATTATGATACAGGTGTTGTCCTTGATGGAAACTCACTCAAATGATAGTTCACAATGCAACAGGTTAACTTACAGACCAGACTCGAGAGATTGAAGAAAGAGAGTGGTTTAAGAAGTATGCGTTGATTGACTTTGTCCAAGAAGTGTATACACGCGGGTTAACAGAACAAAAGGAGTGTATACGTATACATGTACTCCCATAGGAGGAAAAGCATGTACATGTTGGAAAACCAAGGTTTTTTTCTAAGTTATTTGGTCCAAGGTATTTTGGTCCAAGGTATTGGTCTAAGGTATTTGATCCGAGGTACTTGGTTTGAGGTATTGACCCTAGGTATTTGGTCCAAGGTATTGGTTCTAAGTGGTTTTGGTCTGAGGTATTGAGAAAGGCCTAAAACTATATAAGGAGGAGAAGATCATTAGGCCAAGGTGTGCAAGTATTGAATATCTTATGAAGTGTTCAATTAAATATGCAGGTTATGGGTTTCTGATGATTTACTTGATCTGAACTAAGGATGCACCTATGTGGTTTTTGATGGATGATGGATCAAGATCATAAGACCTAAAATGAATTATCATTATGTGGGTTGATCATGGATAGTATAGATCTGAATACTTACGCATGTTTTATTTTTTAAATGTTATGATCTGGGTATGGCTAAAGTCTGGAATAGTTGTGAAGTTTCTAAGTTAGTATTTGCATATCTGTACGTTGGTTCCCTTTGATAAAAGCACGTATACACACAGGTTCGACACATCGAAGTAGCGTATATAGTATGAAAAATGATGTTTGAAGTTGCAGTTGGTTCTGGTGATTGATGCAGAGTTTTGGGTTCTACTTTTTGTTCTAGTGACTATGTTCTAGTGACAGTGTTCTGAATGTTGAGATTGATTGATTGTGATTTGCTTCAATAATGATGGGTTTTCAGTGATTGATTGATTCATTTGTGGTTGATTCAAAGATTGATGATTGAGTTTCAGTGATTGGTTGACGCAGATTTATTTGATGGGTGTATTGCAGTGATGATTGATTTTGAGCTTCAATGTTGCTAATGGGTTTAGTATGAAAATTTGATGAAACGTGGCCTTCAAATTGTGGTGTTGTTTTCCAAGAGTATCCAGTCTGAGAATTTATGAAACGTGGTCCCTGGAGGATGTTGAGGGTTGGATCCTTTAGTGAGGAAGTCGAAGCTTCCTACCAGTAGTGGCTAGTGATTTGATTAGGGGGTTGAAGCTTCCTTCCAGTAGCAGCTGGAGAACGAGTGAAGGTTGAAGCATTCTGTAGGTCGACGCCTACGTACTAGTAAATGGATTGACTAGTACAAGATCTAGAGAGTTGGAGCTACCTTCCAGTAGTAATTGGAAAACAAGTGAAGGTTGAAGCCTTTTGTAGGTCAGTGCCTACGTACTAGTAAACGGATCGGCTAGTACAAGAGCTAGGGGGTTGTAGCTCCCTTCCAGTAGAAGCTGGAGAATGATAGAAGGTTGTAGCCTTCTACAGGTGGGTGCTTGCATATTGGTATGAGTCTGCACCAGTACAATATTGTAAATAGGTTTTTCTTATATTAAAAGAAGATAGCAACAGGTGGTTTTAGTCCCGCATTGGGTTTCCACCTTAAATCTTGGTTTTCATGTGTGTTTATTATGTGTGATGGCCTATTATGTTATTACTGCACATGGTTTTTGTTTATATGGTTAATGAAGTACGGATGCACTGATTAAAGATCAACATATGATGAATTAACTAAATCATAAGTTTGTTGGATATACACTGGTTGCCTTAAATACTATTGCGTGTACACACGAGTTCCCTTTACCGAAGTAGCGTATATAAATCAGAGTATGAAAAGAAAAAGTTATTGATTTGACTAATATTGATTCATCCCCCACCAATATTATTTCCAACAATTCAATATTGTAGGTTGGTTACAAGAATTGATTTCTTATGCTCGACTACATGTGGTTATGCGTATGTGTAGTTGATTAGGCATTGCTTATGAATGTTGATGGTTGCATGTGGCAATGTGTACGATGGAATAATGGTTGTTGTCATGCATAAGATCATAACATGCATTGTTGATATGGCCTTGCATTGATGACTGGACCCTACATAGAAGGATGTTTATTTGTTGATGCACTTATTCAATATATGTCTATATTCTATTACGATTATCCTAAGGTACGTTGGTTTATTGTAATTGGTTTAGCTAACATAGTATGCCTTCCAGGAAAGAGATTAGATGGCTAGCAAGGTGGTAGACTACATAGAATATCCCTATGCATCAAATGAGTAGTTTGGTGTGGGGAATTCTTTTGATTTGGCAGACACATTGAGAAGCTTGCAGGAAGAAATAAGGAGTTTCAATGCGGACAATGATAAAATCATGCAATCATAAGAGAAATAAGCAGAGGTGAATGGAATTCTACTTCAGAGTTTGTCATAATAATAGCGATATGGGCCACTTCAAATTAGCCATGGGAAAGAGGAAAGAACTAATGGGGCTTATGGCAGTAAGTCTCTTAGTAGACACAGATCTTATGGTGGTCATAGGTCAGACAGATCTGACAAGATTAGAGATGGAAGGTTTTTGGACACTCTGGATAAGAGAGGTACTGGACACGAGTATTATTATAGTTCTAGTTCGGACAAGCATCATGATCGTCATCATTATCACCCTTATAGGAGCAGTGAAAGGGGATACTTGCCAAATGAGTTCAAGAAAGTGAAACCACCTACCTTTGATGAAGAGATGAATAAAATGTGGGAGGTAGAGGCATGGTTGCTTGGTATGAGGAAATTCTTTAGATTTCATGAGTATTTAGGAAGCATGAAAGCAAGGCTAGCCCTTTTTAGTCTCAAAGGTGTTATAGACATATTTGGGCACTGCAACCCCAATATTATATGTCCATAAAACATGGGCTTCTAAGTCCCTAAAAGTGTTGTTTCATACCCTAAAGGAACAAGTTCAGCTGATTACATCATCTCCTAGAAGTTCTCCATGAAAAACTGCTCAGAACTGGTCAAAACTGGACCATCTCACCTGCTCCATGGTCAAAGTGTGATGCATCCCACCTAATGCACACAGGGGGTGCGATGTATACTGAAAAGCCCTTCTATGGGGTGTGATGGGCAAGAGTAGACAAATGGCAGAGATAGTTTGCAAGGTGGATGATCATGGAATCTTCCATAAACTTCTTCTGTGACACTTGCCTCTCTGAATTCACCCAGGGATGAGTAAGAGATCATGAAATCTCCAAGTGGAATTGAGAACTATTAGAGGAATCACACTAATAAAAAACCTAGAAGCTGACTCACTGACCTACAAACATCTATATATGGATCCCTCATCCTAGAGATCCAAAGGCTTGAATTTTGCATCTTGTAAGGAAGTGTTGTTGGTTTCTTTGTGGAACATCATAGTGTTGGGTGATCTAGCTTTTCATGAGGTGAAGAAGGGCTTTCATGCTGGGAGGATGGTGCTGGGTCAGATCAATGGGCTGTCATCCTCTCTTCTACCACTTCTATCAATAAAGTTATTTGAGTTTTCCTCCATATTCTTGTATGTCTTTGAATATTGAATTGATATATGCATTTGTATGGTCAATATATATTTGATCCTATATTGTTTATGATCGTAGATCTCTATGCTTTGATGGTATTATGCTGCTTTGACTCTACAGGTGTTCTTTGAAGTAGGACAAGTGAGGAAGGAGCAGCAAAGATCTGTCAGAGGGGAGAGGAAACAAGCAAGGAGCCAATCGGAAGACTGAGGTTGGTACTCTCTACTTCTCTCTCATCTACTTCTCATAAAGGAAAATGCAAGTAACTTTAGTTTGTTTGTTTCTAAGATAGCTACCCGTCTTAGTGGGACTAGTAGCTCTGAGTGGACACTAGTTTTCCTGATAACAAAATGGCGACTCCACTAGGGAGCGAATAGCTTGTTTGCTTGTTCCTAGTTTGCTTACTTTATAAACTACAGACAGAGCTTGAAGTTATGCCAGATAGCCTTCAAATTTCTTTTGCTATGCAACTGAAAAGTAGATAAATGCTACTTCAGTCAATCTCCGAGTTAGTTTATGAATTAAACATCTGACTTGCAAACATCTTAAGTTCCCTGGTGGTGGCTCAAGTAACCTCATTAGATCAGCCCCTATGTTTTGTATTTACTGACTATCATTAGCTCAGCCTAAATCCCTAAACTAAGCTACAAACTGTGACCAAAAACCAAGTTAAAGTCTCGTCCCTGGACCATCGTACTGTCTCCTTTTGACAGTCTGGATGCATCACACCTCCCGTGTGCTGTATGTGAGATTCATACCTGTTTCCCTGTGTAATAGGTGCGATGATCATAGAAGACTGTTTCTACCTCTAGATTTTGGTTTTTCTTCATTCTCTTCAGCTTTATTTAGGAGTTTTGTTGTCTGTGATTAGTATACCACTGTTGAAACTCCCTTCCTTTGCATTATTCAACCTTCCTTGTACAAAGAATTGTGAATGTTTATATGTATTTTTCGCCATTTACAGTTCTCCTTTACAAACAGTAACTTAATCAAACTATCGTCTTTCGATTTTAAAGTGTCGCAAGTGTCGTTTTCAGTCAAAGAAAAGAATCCTCCTCTTTTTGATAGTCGATTGCATTGTTACTCTTGTATTTTATTTGAATTAATAGTATTTCAAGTGTCGAAAGAAGTTTTCAATTCAAAATTGAAAAGTGTCCTCCTTATCTTCCTTTCATATTTTGAAAAGAAAATTGTTAGTACTGTCGCTTTGAAAAGATAATTCAGATTTGTACTTAGCATTATTTTTGTCATTCACACATTAAGAAAGCGGAAAACAAATACATGTATGTGCATTTGCATTTAGACTGCTTGTGGAGATTGATTTAGGACAGTGCATCTTGGTGTGTGCTCTCTGCTCTATGTTGAAAGAATTTCACTCCTCTTTCCTTAGTAGCTAGGATTTTCATTGCAGAAAGAAGAGTAAATGATTGTTTATCATCTTAGATTGCATATTTAGGAGTTGTATATCAACATCACGAGGTGAACCTTAAAGGAAAACTTCTTAAGAAAGATCAACTGTAAAATAAATTTCAATGAACATAAAAATGCTTTGGAACCTAACGCACAACATTTAGAAGTCTAGGCTAGAGACGTATTTTGGCATCGTAAAGCCTGGTAACTATCGCTTTCATCATAGGTTGGGTGATTCCTCCTCTTTGAGATGACAAGTGCCAGTACGAACTTGTGCTCCCACGTACCATCGAATATATATTAGGATACCACAATAGGTTATGTCCTTTATCCTTAGGAAGTTGTGTCTGTCTCCCTATCGATCGCAATGCACAAACATAACATTCGGGAAGATTGACTGTCATACCGTAAAAAGTATTCTGCATTTTTGTGATTGGTTTGGTAATCCCTCTGTCTAGACTTCCAGAGTAGTCACTTTCATTCCTTTTCAGACTCCTTAAAAGAAAAGGTCCATCTGAGCACTTGTCATTTCAGGCTCATTAAAAATCGAAGGCAACTAGAGTCATCTTTAGCTTTTTCTTGACTCTTAAAAATTGAAAAAGCAAGTTGGGTCAAAGCGTCATAAAATTTATTTTAATCAGAATAACATCCCTATTCCCTCATTGATCTTAGGTTGAGAAAATGGAGTCCACCAACCAAGGATTTCCCCTTGGAGGGAATCCTAGTCCTTTTTCCTCTTGGGGATATGTTGGTGCACCTCATATGGCCACATTGTCCCTTCCAGGACTGACAATTGGCCTGCCAGTATGGCTCTTCTCGACCTCTGTCATTCAAAGCACCGTCATTCTTGAGTAATCAAATCAGTAACTGGATGATACTAGAGTTACCCCCCAACCTTCTACTTCGTTTTTCTTCCTCTCCTTCTTCCTCTTCACTTGGCGAAGCTAAAAACTAAGTAACTGCGAAGAAGAAGAAAGGGAAGAAGAAGAAGAAGAAGAAGAAGCCAAAGGAAAAAGGGGGCAACCAAGCCTTGTCTAGCAAAAATCCACACACTGCACCATCCAAAGCTAAATCTCCATGTGTCATTTGCAAAGGGGACCACTATCATCGATATTGTTCTTGCATCCCATGGATCTTAAGGGAGTGGTCTCCCCACTTGCACAATCCGGTGTCCTCAACCTCTAACGATCATGTTGAAAGTACACCGTCAACTAGTGAAAACGAAGTCACTGGACAAAAAGGAAGATCTAAAATTCCTTGTAGATTGTGTGAAGGTGATCATGCCATCCACCATTGTCCCTTCCTAGATGAAGCTAAAAGAGTCTTGGATAACTGTCCTGCTTCACCACTACGGCTTCCTCCTGGATACAAGAAACTCTTGCCAAGCCCATCACTAGTTGAAAATCTGACTGACATGCCTTTGTGGTTGGTCGAAGCATCTATCATTGAAGATAAACCCTCTGAGTCCACAGCGGACCACAATCAATAGGTTGAGATGACAGTCGACCCTGTCTTGTCTTCAGAAGTTCTACCTTTAGATGATACAGTCACCAAAGAGAATGAGAACGACACCATTCAAATTCTCTTCGTAAACACAGACTTCGATGAAAATGGGGGCAATCCACCCATTCCTTTACCGTAGGAAGGAATTTCGTCAGAGATGTATCTGGTCGTTTATTCGGTCCCACCTCCAAGCAACCTAGTCATTTCCTTCGATTGGAATCTACTAGGCAGACCTTGTCTACCATCTAATGTGCCATTCCGAATCATAGTACAAGCTCACAGAATGGTCATGGTCGGTACTATCATAGATGAAGGGGCTTCTGTGAGTATCCTTTCCTCAATTGCTTGGAAAGCGCTTGGTTCACCATCACTTCTGCCTGAGATGCGAAACCTAACATGCTTCAACAAAGGAACTAGTCGACCATTAGGGATTCTTCCAAATTTGCCTATAATTTTGAGAAGGAAAATGATTTATCCGAATGTAATGGTAGTCCAAGGACCTTTAGATTACAATCTACTCCTTGGGTGTGACTAAATTTATAGCATGGGAGCTATTGATTCCTCGCTCTTTCGAGTGATGTGTTTTCCTCATGAAGGCAGAATGGTCCAGCTTGTAGACCAGCTTTCATTCCCCGGTTCACACATAACTAATAGTCAAGTGCCATCTCTAACTGGTCTTTTTGTGCAAGGAATGTCTCATCAATCTCCAGTATGTCCACTTGATGAACGCCAGTGATTCGGTGATTGTGACTGAAACCCAGGGGGCATGCACCCTAGTCTGCTTCGACAGGAAAAGTTTAGGTATAGGGTAGGTTTCCGCGGAGGATATATGACTAGTCTGACACATCTGCCTGTTTAGGAAAATGGGATTAGACTGGAATAAGATTCCCTCATCAAAGTTATGTGAGTGGAGGCGTCTATGCCATTCACCTTTGTCTATTTCGATGGACAGAGCCAAAGAAGTGTTTCTGTCTGCTGCGCAAGTGGAACCATCTTGTGGATGCAAGAACTTCTATATGGTAACCTGGAAACTCTACTTCACTATACTTGAGGGCATGCAAACCTTTTTGCATGCAAGTGAAAAGCGACCATTTATTTTCTTAGTTTGTAGGTTCTTAACCCTTTAAACTCACAGGATTGGTCATTCCTAGCTTGCATAATGAAAGGATCTGGAGCAAAGTTTTGAATGGGGCAAGCTCCCTAAAAAATGAACCTATCGATGAGACACCCTTATTATATGACTGGCACAAGCAGTTTTACGCGAAGTTCAAGCTCGTTAAAAAATAAACCTAGCAATGAGCATATGTTCCACCAGAGTTTAAGCTCATTAGAAAATGAACCCTCCTTCAGTAAATAACCATTGTGATCACATTATTATCAGCTTTTGAGCCTTGGTCGTGTTCTTACCATCACCTCCACTATTTTTTAGCCGATCATATGCCTCCATTTGATTGTTTACCCCTTTTGAGGAACATCTGCGATGAGTGACCCTATTAGCCATCTTCTTTACACTGTCGTGATTTAAAAGTTCCAAACCTCACCTGGAACCAGCTGCTATCCAAAATCATCACTCATTCCTCAAAAGACGAGTCTTCTTTAAGCTCTTTTCATCTGACTCATAAAATATGAAAAGATTGACGAGCAATTGGCCTCTCCAGCTCATTAAAATGATTGGAAGTGCCATCCCTCCTCTAGATTTTAATCTTTTTGGACCTGAGGGATCATTGCACAAAAATATCGAGCACTTGTCTTGTTTGGCTCATTAAAACTATCAAAAAGTCATCCATTTCATATTATTTTATACTTTTTCAGACTTAAGGGATTATATTACGAAAAAGGATTATTGGATTCTCCTTTCCGTCTCTTTTAAGACTCTCTAAAATTGAAAAGGACTGAGTTATCCTTCTCGCTAAACTCGTTAAAATAATAGTGACAAACTTGTCCATGCAGACAAGAACGAGTTTCATTGTAACTAGGCTCGTTAAAACATAGCGACGGGTTTGCCCGAAGGGAAAATTATAGAAAAACCATATGTTATCCTCCTCAAGCTTGAAAAAAATAAAGAGGTACTAGTCAGCAATGACTCGGGAAAAATTGGGAAGAAAACATTAAGAAACTTTATTGGTAGCAAGTCACTCTTGAACGTGACACTTTTGCTCCATCACCATGATTGAGTCGGGTTGGGTTATTCTATTCACCGGTCATATCACAATTGATCCACCGTACCATCCGTCTTTGGGGTTAACGCTACCAATCCATTTCAGTGTTTCTGATATGTTCAAGAGAAGTCGCTCAGAGAATTCACCAACCCAGCTTGTATCTCATCCGCTGCAATACCTTCACCCTTCATTCTTTCATGACCGCCACCCTGAACCATGCATCATCAGATCGTTTTCACCTCCATAAAATCATTTGCTCTATTCCATGTCGTAGATATGTGATTCATTAAGGCCCTCCTACGACGGGTCACTTCTTGTTGACATCAGCTCATTGTCCAAGAAGTTGACTTAGGAACAACCCTTTCAGTACTTTGAAGCTTGCATGCCTCAATGGCAAGTTTCTCACTTCCGGTAACAGGTTTACATCATTGGCCTTCAACTGAAAGATTTTGCATGGTGTTCAATGTCAAGTCCCATTTTCACACCACGTGAATTGTACTGCAGTACCTTGAGGGTCATTATCATTATTGGTGATTCCTCTTGTGCCTATTAATAGCTTACATCATTGGCTGGTAATCAGGTGATGTATTTCCATGTTCGACTTCAGAACATCTTTTCACCTGGATCAACTTGTACTTTGGGCGAAGATTGAATAAGTTTCAAGGCCCCATATCTAGTTTCATCCATTCGGGCTGCGACATATTCAGGAAAATAAAGACATAAAATGTACATCATAGCTGCACAGATAATCATCCAAGCCAAAGGATGATGGCTCTACCAGAATCATCGTTCTGCCATATAGACGGTTGTCTGTCCAATGTACATGAAAATGAATTTATAAAACTAAGCATGGGAATGTCTTCCTCAGCTAGATCATGAAAATATTACGAAGATAATGTATTGTATTGTATCTTATTACAGGTCACCTTCCAGTGTGAAAGACTTCGGATCCTCATGATAAATCATTTCACCCGACATCAAAAGATTTACGACCTCATGCTTTAGGGGGCAACTGTTATAGACATATTTGGGCACTGCAAATCCAATATTATATGTCCATAAACCATGGGCTTCTAAGTCCCTAAAAGTGTTGTTTCATACCCTAAAGGAACAAGGTCAGCTGATTACATCATCTCCTAGAAGTTCTCCATGAAAAACTGCTCAGAATTGGTCAAAACTGGACCATCTCACCTGCTCCATGGTCAAAGTGCGATGCATCCCACCTAATGCACACGGGGGGTGTGATGCATACTGAAAAGCCCTTTTATGGGGTACGATGGGTGAGAGTAGACAAATGATAGAGACAGATTGCAAGGTGGATGATCATGGAATCTTCCAGAAACTTCTCTTGTGACACTTGCCTCTCTGAACTCGCCCAGGGATGAGTAAGAGATCATGAAATCTCCAAGTGGAGTTGAGAACTATCAGAGGAATGACACTAATAAAAAACCCATAAGCTGACTCAACCACCTACAAACATCTATATATGGATCCCTCATCCTAGAGATCCAAAGGCTGGAATTTTGCATCTTGTAAGGAAGTGTTGTTGGTTTCTTTGTGGAACATCATAATGTTGGGTGATCTAACTTTTCATGCCCCGAGGATGGCATTGGGTCTGATCAATGGGTTGTAATCCTCTCTTCTACTACTTCTATCAATAAAGCTATTTGAGTTTTCCTCCATATTATTGTATGTCTTTGAATATTGAATTGATATATGCATTTGTATGGTCAATATATATCTGATCCTATATTGTTTATGATCGTAGATCTCTATGCTTTGATGGTATTATGTTGCTTTGACTCTACAGGTGTTTTTGAAGCAGGACAAGCGAGGAAGGAGCAGCAAAGATCTATCAGAGGAGAGAGGAAACAAGCAAGGAGCCAAGTGGAACACTGAGGTTGGTACTCTCTGCTTCTCTCTCATCTACTTCTCATAAAGGAAAACACAAGTAACTTTAGTTTGTTTGTTTCTAAGATAGCTACCGGTCTTAGTGGGACTAGCAGCTCTGAACGGACACGAGTTTTCCCGATAACAAAAGGTAAATAATATATTTGGTGGGAAGATGTGAAGAATGTTAAAGGTATTGATGAAGATGATTTGACTTGGCATGCATTTGAAAGACTCTTCAAGAATAAGTACTTCTTGGAGAGGTACTATGATGACAGAGCTAAGGAGTTTTATGAGTTGTAGATGGGTTCCATGACAAAAGAGGAGTATACTAGAAGGTTTTTAGAGTTGTTGAGATATGTGCCTTACCTCAAGGAGGAGAAGGCCAAGGTTCAGAGATTCATTAGTGGACTGCCAGTAGCATACAGAGACTAGATTGAGTTTAATGAGCCTAGATCATTGGATGAGGCCATCTGAAATTTGAAGCATTGTTATGAGCAGTCGAAGTGCAAATTTGAACTGAAGCGTGACTTGAAAGTAAATAAGAAAGCTAAAGGAAAATGGCCACCAAATCAAGGAAGACCTCAAGATGCAAGTGAGAAATAAAATGCAGTTCCTTACAAGAGATTCAATATAGCTGAGAAAGGACATGGAGAGCAACATGATAGAGGCGGTGGTAGAGATCCATTGCAGTGTTGGATATGTGGTAAGGATCATCATAAGAAGGATTGTCCGTAGTATTAGAGTGGTGGTATATCCTAGATTTACAGTGCTCAGGAGACGCATACATTTGGTGATGTTGGTCATAACATTCCTAAGATCTATGCAGTTATGGACAATAGGCAGAAAGATCATCAGGGATCGATCATTGAGATGGAAGGTAAGCTTTGTGATTAAGTTGTTTCTATTTTGATTGATCCTAGATTTAACTATAGTTATATTAATCCTAACCTGGTGCATAAGTGTGGTTTCAGAAAAGAAGCGCATGCAGAATCGCTAGTACAGTTGGTTATAGGTATAAAGAAGAGAGTCCGCCATTAGGTAAGATCTTGTGCATATGAGTTAAATGGTATGCCTACAACATCACACTTGAATGTGTTGACATTGGGATCGTATAACATGCTTTTGGGTATGGATTGGCTATACCTTCAAAGACCAAAGTGTATTTCTTCAACAAGGCCATTGACTGTGTGGATGATAGTGGGGAAAAGAGGACTTTGTAGGGAAAGAAGAAGCCTACATCAATGAGGATGTTTACCCCTATGCAGGCTAAGCATATTCGTAAAAAAGGTTGTGTGTTATTTGTAGTGCACATTGCTAGTGACAAGGGTAAGGAGGTTGAGAATGTGAATGTGTTGAGAAGGTACCCATTTTTGCAGCATTTTAAGGATGTATTTCCTGAGGACATTACAGAGTTGCCACCTCACAGGTGCTGGGGGAAGCTCCAACATCAAAAGAACATTATAGGATGAGCACACTTGAGTCGGTAGAGTTGAAGTTACAGCCAAAGGAGATGTTGAACAAAGCATATATCAGAACCAGTGTATCACCTTGGGGCACACCGGCATTGTTCATAAAGAAGAAAGATGGTACTCTCATACTGTGAATTGATTACAAGCAGTTGAACAAAGTAATTATCAAGAACATATACCTTTGCCAAGGATTGATGATTTGCTTGAGCAGTTCAATGGAGCAGTAATTTTCTCTAATATCGACTTGAGATCAGGATGCCATCAGGTATGCATCCAGGAAGAGGATATCTTCAAGACTGCGTTTAGGACAAGGTATGCGCATTATGAGTTTGTTGTTCTTCCATTTGGTTCAACTAATGCTCTACCTACATTTATGTGTTTTATGAATAGTGGGTTGCGTCCTTATCTAGACAAGTTTGTTATTCCATTCCTTGATGACATACTGGTATATTCTAAAAATGAGGAAGAGCATGTTGAACATTTAGTAGTAGCGTTGAGGTTGCTAAGAGAGCATCAGTTGTATGCTAAGCTTAACAAGTGCAACTTCTTTCAAACTGAGGTACACTACTTGGGACATCTTGTCTCTATTATCACTCAGGTTTTTCCCATAAGTTGTAAGAAAGGGAAAGGAGGCCGAGGTAACCACAAACCAATCTTTTAGACACAGATTCTAGCCAATGTGTATCCAAAGAGGGCTGTCTCTTTAAGTTTTACCTTTGTTTTTTAAAGATATTAGGCTAGTTGTGAAGTTTAGGAGTTTTGTTTGAGTTTGGGTGGTGAGATTCACAGGCAAAGGGATAAGACTGAGTAGTTTAGGCCATTGGGCTAATGGAGTCAAGTAAGATGGTTTTATTGGACTTGGTTTCTTGACAAAGGATGGTTTTACAGAGCAAGATGGTCAAACAGAGAATAAACAAAGATTTTGAAATATATGGAATGATTTCAAAATGGTTGAAGAGCAATTAAGAATCCTTCAACCTATTTGAACAAGGAAACTTGAATTGATAACAAGAGAAATTAAGTATTCTTTAAGTAATAATCAAAGTGACAGAAATAGAAAACAGGAGCAATTAAGATTTCACTGTTTATCCTAATTTAGAAGAAAACATAGAGAATAATAACTTTTGAAGGCAGAGTGCAATCAAGCATATTCTGAATTACTCTTTTTTGTTTCTCATTCAGATGTGAAACAAAGATGATATAATAAACAAGGAAAATTTTAACACATAAGTTATAAAGGAATTATTGATCCGGTGTTTGATTCAAGAAATCTGTAAAAAGTCCTTTGCCTCAATTATTTATCCAACAAGCCACACGAAAGTTTAATCCAATCAGCAATTTATTCCAAAAAACCAGTATTACAGCAATGTATATGAATCCACCCTCAATACTCCAATTGAGGGAGTATTTATACAAAATATTTTACATAAAATATCTCATAACAGAGTGAGATATATTCTAGTGATGACAAATCAATTTTTTCAAGAAAATAGAGACAACTAGTCTCAAAGATAGGAGAAAATCAAACAGATGTTGTGTTGTTCCTATTTGTGTTGAGTGTGCTGGAGGAAGGCCCTTTTATTTGGCTTGTTGTTGTCTTCTTTAGTAATTTCATGCCGGCTTCCCTGCTTTGACTTATACTCTTTACCTGCTCTGATACTCTTCGACCTGTTTTGACCCCTGTTCTAACATGTCTTCCCACCATTTTTGCTCTGGCAATTTATGCTTTTGAATTTTCCTTAGAGTTTCATCAATCCCTGTATATCTGAAAAAGTTAGGCTAGATGGTGAATAAGTGCTTTACCTCATGTTCAATAAAAAATAAGTTCTCTAAGCTATCATAGAGAACTCGGCCTGTAGGGAACGCTTTCACTCCGGATGCACTTGTTGATGAGCTAGCTTGATTACTAGTATACTTATTCAATTTATCTACATAATCAATATGTTTCATTAATTTTTCATTAATGACCAAAGGAATTGGTAGCCCTTTACTTTGCAAAACTGTGAACTTCTCCATAAAAGAATTGATTTCCACCTACATATCCTGGCACCTTCTTTCTAAGTTCTGCATCAAAGTTCTCTTGGTTAGAACCCTTTTGATTTCTAAAATGGTCTTTGTCTTGTCAGAGATGCCAATTTCTTCCAGTTGTTCTCTGTTTCTGTTATTTAAAAAATGTATAAGCTGATTGGCTTCATCTGACATTTTTCCCAACTGTGCTCTTGTCTATTGAATTGCTCCATTGGTTGTTTTTACTAAGTCGATCTGCTCATAGATCACTTGGATAGATGGCCACAAATCATTAATAGACTGAATGATGTTAGCCCAAAGGAGTTTCTAATTTTTGCTAGGAGCTTATCAAAAGTGAGCTCTTGTTCTAATGTTTTCACTTTACTTTCTACGGCTTTAATCTCCCTAGTTTTTTCCACGACACTTATTTTGGAGATATCATAATTTCTCTCTCCCTTAGCCAATTGCTCTTTTACCTGTTTCAACTATGTAACTTGTAATCTCATTTCTTCCATGGCTTTTATTATTTCTTCTGTGCTTAAATTAGCACTGCTGCCTGGTGCTGTTACTGTTGCTGATGTACCTGTTGCAATTGTACCTGTGATTACCTCTGTTGTGACTGCTGGGACATTTGAAGCTAATGTTGTTCCAAGTGTAGAGGGGACTGGAGTTGAGACTATGGGGATTACCTTGGGAGGCTGAGAGTTCGACTCTCTCTGCTTTTCCTTCAGTGCTTTTTCTAATGCCTACTATGTATCATTTAATCTTTCATTAAGTTTCAAGAGCAGGTCCATCATATCCTCTTCAGATTTCTGTTGTATAACTTCTGCAGTTTGTGGATGCCTTGAAGGAGGTAGCTTCAGCTGTCTCGTCAGGGCAGCAATGTCCTCTTCCTTTTTCTTGATTAGTGCATTTATGCCTTTAGCATATTTGGGATCATGTCCCAATCCAATGATGATCTCTTCTAATGATTTGATTCTGTTATCCTTTCCTAGAGAAGAGGCTTTCTCCAAAATTAATTGAGCAGTTGTATTGTCCAAGCAATTTTGTAACTTGTGGGCCAGCATTGCTTTATCAGTCAGTGTGGAATAGACCATTTCCCCAGTTTGCTTGTGAAGCTCAATTTGGTCCATAGGATGAATATCTTTGGCTAAGACCTCCAAGTTTTCTCTGATGTAATCAGCTGCTGACTCGGGTTGTTATACCTTCAACTTAAAGTAACTCATCAACATTTTGCCTTCTTTAAGGTCATAGGCTAACATTAATCTCTGTTGGTTTGTGGGGGCCATTTTCAAATACTGACTGTAAATTTGAAGTCTTACAGGATCATTTCTAGCTTTTATCTCTGTGAAGGTCTTCTTGATGTTCGAGGCCTGTTTTCTTTGTGGCCTGAGGGATGACACTTCTGTATTATGTTGTCTTTCTAACTCCTGCATCTGTGAGCTAGCAGATGTTCCTCCCACTGTAAAAGTTTTTTGGCTAGCTCTTTCTTCTCTCTGGCTATCTACAATTTCTTCAATTATTTCCTCTTCTGATAGAGGGTTCAATCTTTGCCTCTTTGCTCCAGGCCCTCTTGTGGGTCCACTGATAGGTGTAGTGGTTTCTCTGTCTCTTTTTATTTCTTTCCTCATTTAGAGGAGTTTGCAATGCTAGAATTTCTGTTGCTTTAGCTTGGGCTGGAGGAATTTGTACTTGACTCTGTTCTTTGGATATTCTAGGCTGATCTGACATTGTAGGCTACTATGTGGTCTCTATTTCTTTGCCTTTGGAAGTTCCTATAGCTCGTCTGTTGGCTTCCTATGGAGGCTGCTAAGAAGTTCCAGCAGAGGATGTACCAATTTCTGATCTTTGAGGCAGCTTGAATGGTACCTATCCAAAAGAGTCCAGGTCAAGGTCTTTTCAAGATCTCTCATAGCATTTTCCATTTTTCCCTATTCACTAATATCTTCTATTAGGGTTCCTTCTACCCATTCATCCAAGTTTTCAAAATTCTCAATCTCTGGGACCCTATGGTGGATATAGGGGTATAACCTGTTTTTTGTTCTTCTGTCACATATGAAACTATTAGGGTCATATGGCACCCACCAAAAATTTTTCTCAATTTAAGGCGGTCTTCTAAAATCTTTTCAGCTTCTTGCCTTGCATCTCTAGAATTGATGACAAAAGGGCCTAGCTGGTTCTTTATTCTTAACTGGGCCTTTTTCTTTGCAGCACAAAAATGGACTAAGTCTGCATTGATGATCTGTCTGAAATACTCTAATGCAAATAATATCATGGGCACATATTTGGGTAACTTGAAAGGGAAAAGTTCACACCCATACATTCTGATTTCTGTGTGATTTTTGTACAGGTACCAGTCACCTATCCAGTATTGCTTTGAGAGCTGGAGAATTTTCTTCATGTCACCAATGATCCTAGGAGGGGAAACTCCTATCAACAGAGAAGTTTCTGGATGTATAAATAAATCAATGAACTCATTATAAGTGTAAGGGGACTCCATGGTATTATGAAAGATTGAACTCCAAAAGATCAGAAACCTTCGATTTCCTTTTGAGTCCAATTTCGTGATGGGTAAATGAAAGCTGTCTGGTTGATGATATAACAAAAGATGGTATATAAAAGATGTGTATTTTAAAACTCCTTCTATTTCCAAGTTCATGAATTGATCATGGGTTTTATTGGCAATGAAAGTGGCATAGTCATATCTGATAGCAGGGGGATGTCTTGGAGTGAAGATTGATAGTAACACTAGGGTAATATCATCAAAAAATTCACTGGAATTAAATCCCATGATCAGAGATATCATGTCAACAATGAGTTTACCAGTCTCAGTGAAACAAGTCTGCAGATATGGAGGTGGACCTTTGGGCTGGTAGTTTGGTAACATGAAAGCTTGAGCAATGCAGTTTATTTCTGATTGAGATAATTGAGGGGCTTTTTCAAGTAGATATCCTAGGCAAAGAGGAGCAAGGGGCTGAGTGGAATGGAGCTATATCATTTCATTGATGGATTTAATAGTTATAAGGAAAATGATAGTTTGGGATGGGGACATAACTGCTCTATGGACAGGGTCATAGTTGGCACAACAATGATGAATTATCTCTGGGAAAACATGGACTGAGGGGAGGAAATACATGGGAAGGTTAGATTCCCATAGTCCAAAAACGTCAGACTTATTCAGATGACTATCTTTGATTTGGCAAAAGATTTTGAGATGGTTACTATCACCAGATAAATCTTTTATTTGAAAATCTTTGTCGGCCAAGGGTAGATAATCTAAGTCTTTATGGGGTGCATTCATGGGCGCGAAATTCAGGGCTATAGGGGCTTCCATATTTGGTTCTTGTGTATTCAAAATGGAATTCGAGCTTTTATGGGAAAACAGACTAAACAACAGCTTTTGGGTCTTTTTATGGCAGATATAGACTGTTTTTAACTTGAATTTGGCCTTTTCTGGTAAACTTCTTAGTAGAAAACCGAAATTGTAGGGTTGCAAGGTAAACTGGATAAATACCTGTGTTAAAGAGGAAAATCGTACAATGGCAGGTTGGTTGATAGGCTGCGAGCTTGTTGTTGTAGTCTTTCTGGTCGGGTGGCAGTTGGGAAACTAGAACAGTGGACTCGGTCGTTAATTTTGCATGGGGGCTTGGGACACAGAAAACACAACAAAAATGACATTTTATCATTTATTTAACGAATTTTAGGTTGGTGAGTCTTTTTGCATTTATTGGGCAGGTGACATAAGCGTGATGTGACGCTTTGTTGTTATGTGGAGGGTGGTAAGCGGTTTTCATCGCACCGCTTTTGAGGCTGGGTGGTTTTGGGTTGGGCGAGCGAGCATGTTGGCAGCACGACCCGTGGCAGGGGTACGGGCAGAAAACCGCCTGGTGATCGCGAGTTAAAGCACGGTTACCAGCGGGTCGCGATATCGTCATCAGCCATCGGATGAAAGTGGATTGATCGGATGGTGGACAGGCATAGGATATGGCGGGGATTTAATGTGCGGGCCCAACATAATAAACAAAGTTTTAATCATATTGGGGGCATTTTGATTGGTCGGGGGGTTGGTTATTAATTAACCCAAATGGTTAATTAATCCCATATGGCGTGGCGGGGAGTTTAGGCTCTTAACAAATCACAGGTTAAGTCGTTAATCCTCCATTAAACGATGATTAAGGTTTTATTCAACCAAGGGCGGGATATATGAAAAATTGGGGGATTAATATAACAATTACATATTACGGGAAGGGTAAATGTATTTTTCAGAATTTATATAATAATAGTTAAAGGTTAATATGACTTCGAAATGAAAAGCGCGAAGTTAAAATTTTAGAAATTTATATTTAAGACTTCGGTTAAAGTGGGAAAAGGGGTTTTCAGGTGATATTATGCATTTCCTAAGTGAAATAGGATTTTATTTAGGCAAAATTTATGAAATGAGATGAATGATTGATGGATGATTTTAAGTACTTAGGTTTTTTAGATCATTGGGCTGAGGGTCTGGTCCCTCCAGAAGTCAGAGAAATGCTCTAAGCCCCTTTGATCTTCAAAGACCTTAATACTTAGGGGAAATTAGCAAAATCTTTAGGAAAAATGTGAATGGAAGTTAGTTATTTAACCTTGTTTTGCTTGAACTGCATCAAGTGAAATTTTTGCCTTGCAATTTGTGATAAAAGTAAAACTTAACACATTTAGAAGCATTTTTCATCACAAGTATCATTCTGCAACACCATCTACCTACCCTACCTACTTTAGCCTAACTTTTTTTCTTCTTTATTTGGGTGCACTTAGACTGGCAAACCCTTATCAAATCATCCTTTTCTTTTACATAGCAAACCTACCTAAGTCTGCACTTATTACATCCAAGGGCTTAGATTAAACTGTTGAGCTCCTTTTTATTTACTCTACCTATCTACTTATCTGCCAAGATTAAACAATTTGGTCATATTTTATTCTCTATTCTATAGCATGAAATTGAAAAATGAATGAGCCAAGTTTGAGTTGTTTGACTCTTCATAAATTGTGGAAAAAGTTTAACAAGCTGCACACAATTGCTTATTACAGAAAATGAAATAGTAGTGGCATTTGGACTTGCACACTTTCCTGGTCCATTTTTGTTTGGGGTTCATTTCTTTCACTTTTTTGACCATTTTATTCCTTTTACCCTTTTATTTTTCTTTTAGGGCATACCCTCTTTACATTTTTAAATTTTTTGATTTTTTGAAAATATGGAAAACCTTTGCAACAAGAAAACGTATGAACATATTACAGACCTCATCAAGTCAATCATGAAATATGACACCTATTGGTATAGGAGCATAACACCGGCTCCACTCGGGGATGGTTTTTCTTGGTGAAAAGTCAAGAACAATATGTCAGATGGCCTTCTGAATGATTATGACTGTGCTCTGAAATCTCCTTCTAATGGTTGCTTTATTATATGTATGACAGTACCCTTTTGAAGCTTAAGGCCTTCTCTTTGGGCTTCAACTTCAGTAAGTTACTATCCAATCCAAACTGTGACATTACCAAGGATATAATATGTACATGTTAACATTAGAATACATTAAAAAGTTGGATCAAAATAATGTTTCAGCATCCGACCATTAACTGATCCTTCTTTTGTCTCTGTACCGTCCAAATTCTTCAGAAAGTAAGTATTGTTCCCTTGTAAGGCCTAGATAATAAAAGGTCCATTCCACGGGAAGTCAAACTTCCCATGTTTTCCTTTGTCCTCTCTCTTGGAATCCCATCTCAAAACTTTGTCTCCAAGGTAGAAATATTCTGCCTTGGTTCTCTTATAAAAAAATTTCTTGAGTTTGTCTTGTATTACTTGGGACCTTTGATACACTTCTTCTCTGGTCTGCTGCAAATGGATGGTTTGGTTAATTCTCATTTGAATATCATTGGGCTCCACCTGAGCTTCCTAAAGTAGTTTCATTACAGGAATTCCTAAGGATGAAGGAAATATAGCCTCCATACCATAGACTAATTCATAAGGACTAGTTCTAATAGATTTCTTTGTAGTAAGTATGTCTGCCCATAGTGCATTAGTAAGTTTCTTGTGCCAATTTTTCTTATTTTCTTCCAATAATTTCTTAATGATATTAATTAGGCTTTTATTGGAAGACTCAGCTAGACCATTACCTTGAGGGTAATAGGTTGTGGAATGGCCTAAAGTGATATGGTATTTGTTACAGAAACTTATCATTTTCTTGGATTTGAAGGCAACAGCATTGTCAGTGATGATCTTTTCAGGACAACCAAATCTAGACAGTATGTTGGTTTCTAGGAACCCTATAATAACTGTGTCATTGGCTTGTCTGCAAGGAATGGCTTCTATCCATTTGGTGAAATAGTCTGTGGCAGTTAGAATCCATTTATGTTGGCCAGAAGAGGGAGGGTGGATTTATCCAATGAAGTCCAGTTCCCATTGTTGGAAGGGCTTTTCAATGGAAATTGGTCTTAGGGGTAAGGGTAACGGTTTCCTCTTGCCTTAAAAAATCTCACATTTGTGGCGAGCAGTAACAAATTTCTTTACATTAGTGAATAAGGTTGGCCAATAAAATCCAACTCTGAGGATTTTGTCTACAGTTGATTTCCAGTGAAGGTGTCCACCACAGTCTCCTACATGAAATTCTTTAAGAACCTTATCAGCTTCTTCTTTTACTAAACAATTCAATATAATACCTTCATGATTTTTCCAAAAGAGAACATTATCTAAAATAGAAAATTTTGAAGCTTCCATCGTTAAAAACATTTTCTTAGTTCTGGATAACCCTCGAGGAGGCTACAGGTTTAATAATACAAAAATTATATTAGCATACCAAGGTGAATCTAAGAAGGCCTAGCTGATTTGTGGAGCCGTCATCTCCTATTCATTATCTAGTTCATTAATATCCAGGGCTTGATAATTTGTTTTAGTCATGAGTTTAGCCAATCCCTATCCTTTTATAAGCTTTGTGGGTTTTATTTCAATATCATCTTCTAATATAGTAGCAATCCATTTACCTCATTTGCCTTTAATTCCATCATGGGTCAAGATGTCTTTGACAACAACATTTCGCACATAGGCTATTACATGGGAGTACAATATATAGACTCTAAAGTCTTTAATAACTTTCACAAGTGAATAGGCTTGTTTTTCCATGATTTTGTACTTTAATGGTGCATCTTTTAGTACTTTACTAAAAAGGACTATGGCTTTCTCACATCCTTGATCATCTTTTTGTAGTAAAACAACAGCAATGGTGTGTTCTGATGCAAATGAAAATATTATGAAGTCTCTATCAAACTTTGGACTTGTCAGGACCGGTGTTCTAGTCAAAGCCATTTTAATTTCTTCAAACGCTTGTTTGGCTTCTACTATCCATTTAACCTTTGAATCTTTTTTCAACATATTATTAAGAAACCTAATTAATTCAGCTAAGTTAGATATAAACCTTCTTAAAAAGTTAATCTTTCCTAGGAAAGCTTTAAGTTCTTTGACATTTCTGGGGTGGGGTATTTGCAGAATGGCTTCTACTCTAGCAGGATCAATTCTAATGCCATCTTTGGAGATGATATGGCCTAAGATTTTCCCTTCTTCTAGACCAAACATGGACTTTTTATGATTTAGAGAAATGCCATATTGTCTGCATTTTAAGAATACTTGTTTCAGATGATCTAAATGTTGTTGTTCTGATTTAGAAAAAATAGTCAGGTCATCTAGATATATGACCAAAAAATCATGAATTTCTTTTGCAAAAGCTATATCCATGGCTCGTTGAAAAGTTGCCCCTTCATTCTTGAGTCCAAATGGCATTTTAACATACTTAAATGTTCCCCATGGTGTTGTAAAAGTAGTTTTTTCCTAGTCATCGGAGTGAACCAGAATCTGGTTATAGCCTGAGAACCCATCCAAAAGTGAAATTCTAGAAGCACCTACCACCCTTTGTAAAATATGATCCATCTTAGGTAAAGGGTAATTATCCTTCAAACAAACCTTGTTTACATTTCTTAAATCAACACAGCCTAATTTTTCCAGTCTTTTTCCTTGTAGGTACTAAATTAGAAACCCACTCTGAAAATATGATAGGATCAATTATCCCTGCTTCATACATTCTTTTGATTTCCTTTTCAATTAAGGGAAGCAGTACAGGGTTAATCCTTCTGAGCTTTTGTTTGAATGGTTTTTTATTTTCCTTTAGAAGGATTGTATGTTGAATTATATAGGTATCATATGATTTCAGGTCTTCATAGCTCTAGGCAAAGACGTCCTAGAATTCTCTCATTAATTCAACATATTTGAGTTTTTGATTAGGGGGCAAAGATTTGGATAATTTTACCATTTTCTGATTTTCTACAGTTCCCAAGTTATAGTCTTCAATGTCTGCTTTTAGAGTTTCCATTTTGAGTTTCTTTGGGATATCATTAAAATCAAAGAAATCTTCCAAAGGAGTTAATCCTTTAGGCAACTGATTATCTTCCAAATTAATAACTTTATATTCTTCTTCAATAAGTTCATCAATGTCCATTTCTTTGAGATCCAACATTTCTTTATTGGTAAATTTTGTTGGGTGGATCATTTGAGTTGCACTTTCTGCTGAAATGTATGTTTCTATCTGATTTGTCTGATCAACTTCAGCAACTGTATCTATATCTATATTAGTACTAGAAAATTCTTCCTCTAAGGTTAATAAATTGTTAATCTGAATATCATTGTCAAACACTTGCCAATTCTTTACATTGTCAGGTATGGCTGGCCTGTGTCTAATCTCAGTTGTGAACTGATGATTGGGCTCAAATGGTAGTTTACAGGTGTTGGCAAACATTGCCAGGCTATGAGCGTGCAAATTATGTTTTCTTGGGATTTTAGCCAGCTGAGTTTCTAGAAATGTATTGAGAATCTCAATCATTGTTCCTCTGTAAGATATTAATTTGGGATTGTTTGTGATAAAATTTCCTTTTATCTGTTGAATGATTAAATCAAAATCTCCTAATACTGATACCCTAATTTCCTCTAAACTTTTGACCAGTTTAAGACCTAGAAACAGAGCTTCGTATTCAGCCATATTATTAGTGCATCTAAAGTTTAATCTATAGGTGTGACCTTCAGCATGATCATTTTCAATATTGTGCACCCAAATTCCTGCTCCTGCTCCTAACTTATTAACTGAACCATCAAATTCTAAGTACCAAAGGATTTCATGTTCATAGTTAGTATCAGAAGTCTTAGGGATTTGTTTAATAGGAAGATATGATTTTTTAGTTTCTTATGGTTCCTTTTGAGTATCTGATGTATCATTGTTCTCAGAAATTTTTTGAATTTGAACACTCGACTTTTCATTTGTAATTTATTCTTGTTCAACTGCTAAAACTTTTACTTCATTCAAAGGATCAATTTCAGCATTGTAGAGAATGAAAGAATCCATATCATAGTGAATGGAGTAGATATGGAAATTTTGAGATCTTTCCTGGCTACTCACCACATATTTCATTAAAGTTTCTCTATACAGTTTCTTAGGTTGACCAAATGCTGAAATAGTATCATAAGACATGTCTAACTGTAGAGATCCTTGAAGCTTTGCACCCTAAGATCTAGACAATAACATACCATACTTTGGTGGAATATCAGCTATTACTATGTCCATTAAGATGGTTTTGGGAGGATATTGGACTAGTGATACACATAAGTCTTTGATTAATCCTAGACATCTAACCTGACTTGAATCAAAAGAGAAGAGGTCTTTATATGGTCGGGTAATGTCAAGGTCTATTTTCTCCATCACAGATTTAGGCATTAAGTTATGAGAAGCACCAAAATCAAACATGGCATTATAAGTATTTTATCATGTATGTTCAGACTTACATAGAAAGGAGGGACTCCTCCATCTACTGATTTTCCATTTACCTCAGGGCCAAAAATCAACTCAGGTTGGTCATCAAAAACATTTACTGAATCTTCATTCACAGAAATATGGAGTGATCTACTGATTTGACCTCTGTAGACATCATGTTTAGCTAATTCTGATAATGGAACAACTATTTTTAATTTGCCTACTTCAGTCTCCAGATTAAAAGGTTTTTCAGTCTAAGTTCTTGTATTTCGGACAGTTGGATTCTCTTTTTCTGTTGTATTCTCTATGTTTCTCTCCTTTTCAGGAGTGGGGTTATGCACTGAAGTTGTTTCCAAATCAACTTCTGGAGGTTCTTCTACGTTTCCTTTGGGAGGAATAGAAGTGGAAGATTGTCTGTTATGTGGTTGATTATCTGATACATCTTCAATAATAGAGTTATTTGGATTAGGATTAGTTCTGGAAAGAATATGTGCATGGGTAGTATTGCTCTTACCTTTGTTGGATTGTTTTGTATCTTTCTATTTTTTGGTTTCAGGAACATCTATTCTTCTGCTTCTCAGACTATATTATTTGTGGACTTCATAAATAAATGTATCATATCCCTCCCTGAAGTCAAATGATTCACCTGACTGAGTTTGGAATTGTTTAAGCACATGAGCTTCTTGATCCTCTTGGGTCAATAAAAATTGTTGTTCATTATTGAGTCCCATCAAATTAATTTGGGTGTCTTCAGTTGGTTCATCAGAAGTTGAGGCTTCAACATAATTTTCCTAGAATGGAGGCCTAATATTTTGGTCAGGCCCAGTCTTTCCAGTATTAAGATTTTGGTTCTTCTTGAAATTTGAATTTCTACCAGTATTGCTTGGTTGACCCTCCCAAGGGGATTTTATCTCGATTGTTTCTACTCTATCACCAAGCCTATCCATTCCTCTAATAATAACATCTAATTTATGTTCAAGTGCAGAAGGTTCCTCTTTGAAAGGTATCATCCTTTGAGCTCTGGCTCTAGCTCGTTTAGATATCAGGTTGGCTTCAACACTGATAGCTATACTTTGCATCTCTTCTAAGGTTCGAGGAGCTCTTTCCCTAAGTTGGTATGCCATATCAGAATCAAATCCATCAGGGAATTTGATCAATGCCAAATTTGGAGGAGGTCTTAAATTTTGAGGAATAGCCTAGTAAACATTATTGAACCTGGTACAATAATCTTGGATAGTTTCTTGGGTGCCTCTTTTTAGGCTTTCTGATGCAGGCGCATGTGACTCAGAAGGGGAAAAATCTTTTGATTTATTCCAAAAGTCAAAAAAGATTATCTACAGGCAAGGAGTGGGATCCTTTGCCTTCTGTTTTTATGTTTTTTTAGTTAAAATTAAGATTAAAAAAATAGGGAATAAAGCTTTCAGCTTTAAATCATTGTGTAAAAGAGAAAAAGTCTGCTTTTTCTAAGAGATAAGGAGAGGATCTATTCCTTATCTATGTATCGATTATTATTATAAATAAAAGAAAGAGGCAACGAAAGCTCTCATCAGAGAGAGGTAGGAGCCATGCCAAAATAATTAGAATTACATTTTCCTCTCAGTATTTTCTGAATGATGGATATTTTTTTTTTGTAAGCTTGGATGGTACTCATTCTATTACTTGATCAACAGAACATTACAACATATCAAAAAACAGTTGAAGCCCGCCCTCTAGGGGAAACCGGGTCATAGCACCATCTATAATTCTTAATTGCAGCCCAAAAATAGTAGGTCCATAGCCTGGCAGTCTTAGCTAAGCAAACTATGCAGTCTTGAAAATTACTGAAACTATTACTAAAACTACTGCTCTGTACTACTTGCTTTTTCCCATCTTGCACATGTACAAAGCCATAACAAAAAAAACGTTTGCAGTTTCTAAACATATCTTAAATCAGTCGATGCCACCATCAGGTTGTTGGTTCGCTGCTCTCACTGGTCCAGAACGATCCCGATTCAGCATTTGCTGGATAGCATCCAGCTGCTCCTCCTGCTTATTCATGGCTATACGTAGGTAGCTCAGTTCTCTGCGAATGCTTGGATCTCCCTGGGCCAGCTCCACCATCTCCTTGGCCACATGCTCCATGGCCTTGGCCAGAAGCCCCTTCATCACCCAATAGATGTGCAGCGACTGCTTGAATAAAGACATACGCCCTCTGGTATGACTCGAGTCGTGAAGGAGAAAGTCCCATTCTTCCATTTCGTCATCAGATTGATTCTGCAGCGCTTCCTCTTCGAGGTATTTCATGATTCTACGCATGGCCGGATGGGAATTACGGATGAAGGCCTGTTCAGCCCTTCGGACTCTGTGATTAACAGTTTCCCTAGGTTTTCTGCCTTTACCCTCGCGCCTGGAAGTTTCCCCTTCCTCCTTCACGGGCTCCCTCTGCCCTTTGCCCTGCTTACCAGTCAGATCCCTTTCTCTGTCAGGGGAAGTGATACGCTTCCGCAAGCCGTAACGACGGGCCCCTGACTCCCAAAATTCAGAATGGTCTGCCCCCGCTTGCTGCTTAGCTTCCTCTGCCAAGTTCTTCTGGAAGTTCAGGCGTTCACTTGCAGCTCCCTTAACCAAGTCTTCGTCCAAGTCATCCTCCACCTCCCAAACCGTAAAAGGTAAATCCTTCTGCATTGTCTTCCTATCTTTTCTGCTCCTGTTCTCCACCCCTGCATTCTGCTGCTTCCCCGCTTGTCTCCACTTCTGCCTAGTCTCCATACTGTCCGAGGGATAGATGCGCTCCGCTCGCCAATTACTGAAGGTTATGGAAGCTCTCTGCTGCCGCCCTTCTGAAGCCTCCGCGCTAACCCAAAATAGAAACTCACACAATGCCTTTACAATTGACCTACCTTGAATATAAAGTGGGCTCCTGCTGGTGGGGTAGCAATTTGTTATGATTTTCGGATGTCGCCGGTAGCTTTCCGGTGAGCTACTGCCTTCGGCCATCACCTCGCTATTATTCTCCTCTGCTGTGGAGTCAGACGCACCGCATCCATATCCTCTAATGTTTTGGGCATTCATTACCTCGCCTTGCGTGTACTTAAGCCTAACTGTCCCTCCCGAGGCCACTGTACTGTCACCTATCTCCTTATCATACCCCCTGCAGGTTGATGTGATGATTTTACCAAAGTCCGATTGAATCATGTTCGAATTTCAGAGTCTCCACTGCCTCCTATTAATCCAGCTCACCAATCCGAGCATTATCATCGGTGGCTTGTTCATGATCTGCTGTAATGATGTCCTCCAGCTCCTTCCACTCCCTGTGTCCTTCCACAGCTCTCCACTGACTATCAATCGTGTTGCCACGTCCTCTACAGCCCCAATTGGCTAGCCAGTCCGCTGCCTGGTTGCCTTTCCTTCGAACATGACTGATGATTCGGTAGTCAATTCGTTTAATAATCTCGGCAATTTCCTGAACAATGCCTGCAGTCCGCTAGCTTTTGGTAAGTTTCTCCCATCCCCGCCCATTTTTGAGCCTCCATAGCATGTCCACGGCAATCTGCGAATCACCTGTGATTTCCAGATTAGTGTAGCCATTCCTGATAGCAATTCGTAATCCTTGGTGCAGGGCCCAGAACTCGGCCTCATTGTTAGTCATCTGCCCTCCCCAGTCGGAAAAAATCCACCTGACATGGTTATTGCTAGCTCTGAATATCCCCCCAAAGCCTGCTTCGCCCGGGTTCCCCTTCGAGGCCCCGTCGAAGTTAAGCTTGACAAAGTGATCTCTTGGGTAATTGAATTTGTCCGGGCTTTGAATCCGCATATCATGGCGGGCCAAACATTTAAAGTGGACCATCTCCAGTTTTAGATTGAATTTATTCAGAATTTCTTGCTCTTCCGGGTTTGTTTTCCAGTCATCACTCTCCCATTTATCAACTAAGATAGTCTCTCTCATACTCTCAGTCACCCGTTCCCATATTACCTCTGGTTCTTTATCAGAATTCTGAAAG
Organism: Pinus taeda; assembly: GCA_000404065.3. Taxonomy (NCBI): domain Eukaryota; kingdom Viridiplantae; phylum Streptophyta; class Pinopsida; order Pinales; family Pinaceae; genus Pinus; species Pinus taeda. The sequence continues at coordinate 247,393 of APFE031097702.1, forward strand.
ACCCTCCGATTTCTCTCCTTCCAGACCATCCAGAGTATAAAGGTAGATATAAGATTCCAAGCCCTCTGGACGACCCTGCAGTGAAAGGTTTCGTTGCTCCACTGGAAGACCAATTCATTAAATTCTCGAATGTTAACTCCTAGTTTATTAAACATCCGTTTAGTGATCATCCAAAGTTTCTCTTTGTATGGAAAATTGAGCAGTAAATGATCCCTGGTCTCTTCAGCATTGTTGCATAGGTAACATTGTGAGGGGCCATTGAAGCCTTTTTTCTGAATATGATCCCAGGTAAGAATTTTATTTTTTGAGGCTAAACAAACAAAAATAGACACCTTGGGCCACCAATTACTCTCCCAAATTGATTTCCATTCCAAGTTTCTGTCATCCCTGTTTTGAGCATCTATTAGATAATAAGCCTCTTTGGTTGTGAAGGACCCTTTCATAGAGTTTCCCCACCGGAGGATGTCGTTCCCATTCCGAACTCTGATTTTCCTAGATCCCATTTCCTTCCTATAAATTTCTTGGAAATCTGAGTTAAGCTCCCAGTCCCAAACTATCGGGTCCTCCCACACTCTCCATCCCTCCGTTATTTCATTTACCTTCCAATAATCTCTAACCTTAGTTCTGTTTCCTTCAATTATGTCCCGAATCTGATGGAGGTTCTTAGTGCTGTTCAGTCTTTCTCGTTGTTGCCACCTATCATCCCAGAAGCTAGCCTCAGAGCCCCCCCGGATTTCCCAGAAAGTGTGTTTTTTGATCAAGTCTCTGTTTTGACAGGCTAATTCCCAAATAGCTGAGCCTTTAGGGGTCTCTTGTTGCCTTAGAATCTCAGCCGGAGAGTTTGGCATTCTGTATTTAGTCTTCCATATTGTTTTCCAGAGATCGTTACCACCGCTGATGCCAACACCACCACAGCTTGGCTCCCAGCACTCTATTAAGAACTTCAAGGTCCCTTAGTCCCAAACCTCCCTTCTCCTTTCTTTCTGTTAGCTGACTCCACGAGACTAGGGCCCATTTTTTCTTTTGATTAGACCCACCCCATATGAATTTTCTTATGATTTCCCTGATTTTAGCACATACTCCAGCCGGGGCAGCCATAATAGATAAAGGGTAGATAGGAATAGCTTGAAGAACCGATTTGGCTAGAACAACTCTGCCAGTAATGTTGAGAACTCTGAAGGACCAGTTTGCCACCTTGTTGCTTAATTTGTCCAAGACCCCTTGCCAGTTTCTTATCCTTTTAGATGTGAAGTCCAGCATGTTACCCAGATATTTGGTAGGTAATTCACCTCTTTTGAATCCCAAAATCCTAATAAGATGGGTTTTGACTTGTTCCATTGTGTTGAAGATGAAGATACATGACTTATCCTTGTTGATTTCCAATCCGGAAGCCTCCGAGAACATATCCAAAACTCTTCTAAGATGTTGCACTTCTCTTACCGTTGGTTCTCCAAACAACATAATATCATCAACAAATTGTTGATGAGTAAGAGGCAGGTTGTTTCCCCAAATCTGCAGACCTTTTATCCTGTTTGCTGCTCTTTCTTGTTTGATGAAACGACCAAGGCCTTCAGTAGCTAGAATAAATAGAAATGGGGACAAAGGGTCTCCTTGTCGAATACCTCTGGAGGCATTGAAAGTTTTTGAGGGGTTTCCATTAACGAGTATAGAAAAATGAGGAGAGGAAATCAGGTTATGGATCCACGCAATCCATCTTTGGTGAAAGCCAAATCTCTCTAGAATAGTTTCCAGATATTTCCAGTTTAATCTGTCATAAGCCTTGGATAGGTCCAGTTTAATCATCATGCCCTTTTGTTTTTTAATTTTGAGAGAATGGATCACCTCCTGCGTTACAACAAGGCCATCCAGAATCTGTCTGCCTTCCACAAAACCTGTTTGTTCAGCTGAGATTAAATTGTCCAAGAGGGGTTTTAATCTCTTGGCAATCAGGGATGTAATCATTTTGTAAATAACGTTGCATAGAGCTATAGGTCTAAAACCATTAGCATCTTCAAGATTATCCCCTTTAGGAATGAGAGCATAAAAGGTTGAGTTAAGAGCAGGCCATACCTTCTGGTTTATCCTTGATTCTTCCACTAGGTCCAATATCTCTTTACCCAAGAAATGCCAGCCTGCCTGGTAAAAATCCACTGTGAAGCCGTCCGGCCCAGGGGCTGTCCCTTTCTTCATTGCCTTCACAACTTCCTCCAGCTCTTCTAAGGTCATGGCCCTCATTAGTGCTTTGTTCTGGTCCTCAGAGACCCGGCTGGGAATAGCTGAGCAGATCTCATGAATGGCTCTCATTCTGTCAATTTGAGGCTCTGTTAAAATTTCCTTGTGGTGATCCACTAGGACCTGCTCAATCTCATTCTGCTCCACCACTCTTGCCCCATTTTTGTTTTTGATTGATAGGATCATGTTTCCCTATCTATGCTTAATCATAGCCTGGTGAAAGAATTTAGAGTTTCTTTCCCCCTCCCTTAGCCATTTTATCCTTGATTTTTGGCGCCACAAGATCTCCTCTTGCTTTCATCTCTCCTCCAATCTTCCTATGATTACCCCCTCCCTGTTGATGCTTTCCTCTGTTCTTCCTTCCAAAATTATCTTCTGCTGAAGATCCTCCATTTCCCCTTCTAGTTTTTGTTTATCTTCCAGAATGTTGCCAAATTCCTCCTTGTTCCATTTTTTTATTTTACCTTTCAGCTCTTTCAATTTTAGCTGGAACATGTGCATTTTGCATCTGCCCTGACTCGTACATTGTTTCCTCCAGCCCTCAACTTTCTTGATGAAATCAGGGTCCCTCAACCAGAAAGCTTCAAATCTGAAGGGTCTTTTCCCCTGAATCCTCTTAATATCAACCTCCAATCAAATCGGCCAATGGTCAGATCCCAAAGATGGAATGATCTTGGCCTCCACAAAAACATCTTTATTCATGATGGCTTCAGAAACTAGGAATCTATCCAATCTAGATGCAATTTGATTTTTTCCTCCCCTTCTGTTGTTCCATGTGAAGGTCCCATTAATGGTCTGGATATCAACAAGCCTAAGTTCCTCTATCATGCCGTTGAAACTATCCATGAAGTGGTCCCTCCTCCTAATCCCTCCTTTTTTCTCTTCCAGGGATCTGATCAAGTTGAAGTCTCCACCAATGATCCAAGAAGCTTCAGGGAAAAGTTTGCGGACAGATTTGAAACTGTTTATGAACTGCTCCTTTTTCCCAGGAGAAGGGGGGCCGTAGACCCCAGAAAAAACCACCTGTTGTTTGGTTCCTACAATCCTACCCAGCCCAGTAAGTGTTCCACACATACTGGTCCAGTTATCTAAGATGATTTCATTAGGATTCCACAGGACTGCAATACCTCCTGCAGAACCGATTGCATCTTGCCCAATCACTTGATATTGTAGTCTACTTTTTTCTATTATTTCTTCGAGCTGTTGAACCAAGATCTTTGTTTCCTGCAAGATCATAATACTAGGTTTCTCTTTTCTCAACTTATCCTTTATATACCTTTGTTTACCTCTACTGTTCAAACCCCTAATATTCCAACTGATAACTATGATTTAAAACTTTTTGTATGACGGGAAGAATACCTCCGACAGAGGTATCACCTTACCTGAGTTTATCAATACTTCTCCCACCGTCTGGATAGTTTCACTCATCGATTTCCGGCCTCTTTTTCTGTTGTTTTTTCCAGAGCTGCCCATTCCTTTATCTTCATTGCCCTGCTCACTTTCCATCATAGCTGGTTTATCTGGGGGTTCTCCTTTTTTCTCGTATTTCTGAAAGACTTCCTTATATAGCTGTTTTTGTTTTTCAGGTATGAACCTGCTATCCAGATACTTCCATTCCTAGAGAAGCCTTCTCATGATTTTATCCTCTTCTGCTTCATTTTCAGGCGGGTTTTCTACTTCCATCTGAGATTCCAGTTCTGTTTCTATTAACTTCTCTTCCGGTTGTTCTCTGCTTTTTTTCCTTGAATTTGTTTCTTTTCCTTTCGCCTCTCCAGCTATTTCCATGGGTGTGTCTTCTGGGTCCTCATCGTCTTCCAGGTTTACTTCATATTCTTCATTTTCGCTATGCAATGCCTGAAATTTGTTTTGATTACTTGTTTGGCTAGGTTTCTTTTGAGATTGAGTCTTTGGTCCCTCTTTATTCTGCTTCTTCTTCCTTACTACCTGCTGAAAGCCTCTCTCCGGGTCCTCCATTCTCTCAGTACTTTTCTGTGGGTTCGACTGGCTTTTTTTGGATTCTTCCTCTTTATTCAGTGGGCACTACCTGTATAAGTGGCCATATTCATGGAAAATGCGGCATTGGAAAGGAATATGTTCGTAATCAATTGGCTGCTTCCAGATTGCATCATGATACTCTACTTCGACATTTTCCGGGAGAGGATCTGCCAGATTTATGTAAACACAGATTCTCGCATAAGCATTGTATTTACCTCGTTTCGTAGCCTCTGCAATTTTAACAAAGCTCCCAATCGTGTTGCTAATTCCCTCCAGGATTTCAGGGTCCCAGAACTCATTAGGAAGCCCAAACAGTCTGACCCAGACTGGTGCATCAAGCATTTTTTCCTTTTCGGGGTTGTATCTCTCTTCCCAAAATTTCATGAACAGGCCTGCATTGTTCAAGAAATATGGTCGCTCCTCAAAGATCCTATTCTTATCTTCCAGGTTGGAAAATATTGCTGTGAAAAAACCTTGGGCTCCAAGTTTGAGATCTACCTGTCCCCTAGGTCTCCATCTCTGGTCGATCCATCTGTAGAGTTCCCGCTCAGAAGGCCAATACCCAACAAACCTACATATTAAGGCATGGTCTCTCATGTAGCAGTTATATTCTTCCAATTTATTGTTGGGAACGACATACCTTGGCTGTTTTTGAGCCCTAGGTAGGCATTTTCCTCTCATTCTTTTCTGCCACAGGTTGCCCATTACTGGGGCATGACTTTCCTTCTCAGTGTGTTGTTCTCCTCTTGTACTCGTCTCGCCTATTACCACGTTTTTGAAGGAGGGGATCTCTCCCCCCCCCCCTTGGCTCTCCCATTTCGCTCAGGGCGTTATCTGGGATTTAAAATTCCGTTTGCCGTTGAAATCTCCTAAAATAGCCCTAACCTGCAGCTTGGAATTCACTGACAAACTGCAGCCCCGCTGCCCTCCTCCTTGCTCCGACTTGACTGCTGGCCAATCCGTCAGCTACGTCTCTGCAACCCTGCAAACCCTCATCGCCCGCTCCGCCCCGCTCCCTGAATGATGGATATTAAACTAGATGCATGTATTTTATAATTTCATTCACTGTGTATGGAAAAGGCTTGAACGCCTGTCTATCTCCACTTGGTGTTTACTGTTTGCATGAATTTCAACTTTGTAATCGCTGGTTGAAAGAGGTGTTTGTTGTCTTAACTCTAGGATATATATATATATCATGAATTCACTGTAAGGGCTTTGAATTTCCACAGCGTTCAATGTGCACGTAGTGATTTGTATATCACATAATTATCTGCGTATGAAGACCGTGGGCGATAGTGGTAGTATGAGTTCAAAACCTGCATAATTCCATATTAAAGAAGAGTTATAACACTATTCCTGCTATTTTAATGAATGCTTTAGAACTCTGTTTGGAAAAATGATGGTATGATGAGACGATCCCTGTGAAAGTTAGAAATGGATTTATATTCTCCACAGCTGATGAACAGGGCTAAACCATGCATTGGATCATGTTATTACTTACTACAGAAAAAGGCAAATTAGTGATAGCCATGAGATATGGCTCCATACCTGTAGCACGGAGAAAAGGAGGCTTAATTGACAGTGTTTTTGATGTGTATGAGCGCGACTCAAAGGACATTGCTACAGTCAAAGAAAAAGCTTGTGTCCTTGGGTTTAGAGCACTTGCTGTTAGGATGCTAATGTCTGCGAATGATCCAGTGGAACGAAGCCCCTGATCCTGTAACGAAATTCTCATATGAGTCGAATAGAATTAAGAGGTCTGCCGAGTTCGAGAAGTTTTGCAAGTGTTTTGGAGTGAAAACTGCGGGTGTAGTTTGTAAGTGGTGCCTGTGCGCGTGGAGAAGCAGGAGCACGGTGTTGTCAAATATATATGAACTATGTTCCATTGCTGAAAGCTGTGCATGCATGGAGTAGATGCAATTGGAACGGACACTTGTTGACATCATTGAGTGTTTCAAACATAAGGGCATTTTGAAGTGAAAGAAATTCACATGTCAGCTCGATTGTAATTGTTGTGAATGTTGCGTTATTTTAAAATGTGAATTGAATTGATTATGTTAAGGATGATTGAAGACTGATGCAACATTTATCAGTCAGTGCAAACTTGAGAAAGATGATGACTGCTAGCCGCTGATGGAACCTTATGGGTGGCGTTATAAGAGGTATTTTATGGTATAATGTTAATGTTGGTATGGTATTATATCAAGTGTAAGTTCACCTGTGCGCACATATTTTCCTATGAAATGGAGATAAGTAATGATGGTTTTTGGATTAAGTTTGAGAAGTCTGAATGAGAGTTGTATTGAAAGATCCTGGTTTGCAGGCTACGGGCAGCCCTGCATCAAGTGGTATCAGAGCTAGAATGCTCTATTGAAGATGTTTTTTTTTTTTTGTACAGCTGAGAATTGAAGTGTGTTTTTTGAAGTGTGATGAATAGTTGAACTAAAGATCAGATTTTTAAATTTGATGTGCAAGCATACACAAGTGAAGAAGATTGCAGCAGTGGAAAGAAGACAAGATCAGGCAAGATCTTAGAGGTGAGACTATTTCTCTAATTTGAAATTTACGAATTGAAGTTTATGGTTGCAGAGGAGTGGCAGTGAACTTGAAGAATCCAATAAGGAATTGGATAGAGAGAACAGTTGAAGTGTTCTCAGGAGAGCGTGGGAGATTGCAGAAGCCTAGAAGGAGCAAAGGTGTTGCTCAGGAAGAGGTTCCAGACGGAGGACCTGTGCTGATCAAAAGACTAAGTGAGGAGAGCTTAGTGAGGTAAGATTGCAGCGAGGAGGACTAGCTGTTGCAAAGGCTTGTTGCAAAGGAGCTGACTACTAATAGTCATAGCAGAGGTTCAGGAAAAAGCCACAGTGGAAGACATATGAAAGAGGATGCCAAGATAAATGGCAAGAAGATGAGTCAAGAGGAAGTTGAAATGGAACAAGGAAAATTTCTAGGAGATAGTGAAGATGAAGACTTGAAGACTGGAACTTCAAGTAAGACCAAAGGGTCACATGGTTTTAAATCTGACAATTTGTGTATGTTTGCAGGTGAAAGACAATTAGTTGATATTGTCATGAAGAAGGAATCTAATCAGGATGTTGATGCAGAGAAAGAAGGACCAGCTGAAGATTGGTCAAGAGTCGTTGAAGGTATAAATGGATATGTGAAGTTTCCAAAATCTACTCCTAATGAAGTTATTGAATTGTACAGGAAACTAGATCTTCAAAGGAGAGAACTAGAGAGACAGAGAAATCATGCACATGTTAATTTGCTGAGGAAACAAGGCAGGGAAGTTTTCATGAAGGACAGTCATGAAGCAGAAGATGGTAAGAAGGCGAGACTAGCTGACAGTCTCATGGTGAATACAAATCAACATATTGAAATATTGCCAGAGAAAGCTAAAGAGAAAGCTAATGAAGATTTTTTGAGTCCTGAAAAAGACTTGGAGCTGCAGAGAGAAAAGTTGGTGACTGAATCGACAAATGAGACGAGTGGGTCATGTGATTTTAATGGTAACAATTTGATTGTGTTTACAGATGATGAGCCAAAGTATGTTGCAGAGGGACAGGAAGCTTGGGAGGTAGCAACATCTATGGCGGCAGCGGAAGCAGCTTCTATGTTAGCAGCTGAATTAACAGAAACCGGGAACAACAATAGTAAGCTGGACATAGAAGTTGAAGAAATATGGTAGTTGATGATGCAGCAATCAAAATGGAGGAAAATCGAAATAGCAGCAAGAAAAATCAATCAGAACTTGAATCTGATTGACAAGAAGAAGAAGATGGAGGAAAGGACAACAGAAATGCAGTGGCAGCAAAGGGATAAATCATTTGGACGGTTGCAGAACAAAGTATGGGATCCAGGAAGATCAAGACCACAAACCACATGATCAGGAGACCATGAATTTTTTCTACCTTGGGAGTCTAATGCAGGCGCATGTGACTCAAAAGGGGAAAAATCTTTTGATTCATTCCAAAAATCAAAAAAGATTATCTACAGGCAAGGAGTGGGATCCTTTGCCTTCTGTTTTTATGTTTTTCTAGTTAAAATTAAGATAAAAAAAAATAGGGAATAAAGCTTTCAGCTTTAAATCATTGTGTAAAAGAGAAAAAGCCTGCTTTTTCTAAGAGATAAGGAGAGGATCTATTCCTTATCTATGCATCGATTATTATTATAAATAAAAGAAAGAGGCAGCGAAAGCTCTCATCAGAGAGAGGTAGGAGCGATGCCAAAATAATTAGAATTACATTTTCCTCTCAGTATTTTCTAAATGATGGATATTAAACTGGATGCATGTATTTTATAATTTCATTCACTATGTATGGAAAAGGCTTGAACGCCTGTCTATCTCCGCTTGGTGTTTACTGTTTGCATGAATTTCAACTTTGTAATTGTTGGTTGAAAGAGGTGTTTCTTGTCTTAACTCCTAAGATATATATATATATATATATATATATATATATATATATATATATATATATATATATATATATATATATATATATATATATATATATATATGTATATATATATATATATATCATGAATTCGCTGTAACGGCTTTGAATTTCCATAGCGTTCAATGTGCACGTAGTGATTTGTATATGACATAATTATCTGCGTATGAAGACCGTGCGCGATAGTGGTAGTATGAGTTTAAAACTTGCATAATTCCATATTAAAGAAGAGTTAGAGCGCTATTCCTGCTATTTTACTGAATGCTTTAGAACACTGTTTGGAAAATTGATGGTATGATGAGACGATCCCTGCGAAAGTTAGAAATGGATTTATATTCTCTGCAGCTGATGAACAGGGCTAAACCATGCATTGGATTGTGCTATTACTTACTTCAGAAAAAGGAAAATTAGTGATAGCCATGAGATATGGCTCCATACTTGTAGCACGGAGAACAGGAGGCTTAATTGACAGTGTTTTTGATGTGTATGAGCGTGACTCAAAGGACATTTTGCTGTTAGGATGCTGATGTCTGCGAATGATCCAGTGGATCGAAGCCCCTGATCATGTAACGAAATTCTCATATGAGTCGAATAGAATTAAGAGGTCTGCCGAGTTCGGGAAGTTTTGCAAGTGTTTTGAAGTGAAAACTGCGGGTGTAGTTTGTAAGTGGTGCATGTGCGCGTGGAGAAGCGGGAGCACGGCGCTGTCAAATATATATGAACTGTGTTCCATTGCCGAAAGCCGTGCATGCATGGAGTACATGCAATTGGAACAGAAACTTGTTGACATCGTTGAGTGTTTCAAACATAAGGGCATTTTGAAGTGAAAGAAATTCACATGTCAGCTCGATTGTAATTGTTGTGAATGTTGCGTTATTTTAAAAGGTGAATTGAATTGATTCTGTTAAGGATGATTGAAGACTGATGCAACATTTATCAGTCAGTGCAAACTTGAGAAAGATGATGACTGCTAGCCGCTGATGGCACCTTATGGGTGGCATTATAAGAGGTATTTTATGGTATAATGTTACTGTTGGTATGGTATTATATCAAGTGTAAGTTCACCTGTGCGCACATATTTTCCTATGAAATGGAGATAAGTAACGATGCTTTTTGGATGAAGTTTGAGAAGTCTGAATGAGAGTTGTATTAAAAGATCCTGGTTTGCAGGCTACGGGCATCCCTGCATCACTTTCATATTCTGATAAAATGTGGAGAGGATCTTTCTTCTTTTCCCATCTATTCAAGAATGTCTGATATAGAGCTTGTAGGTCATTGATACTGTTTTCCGAAAGGGCTCTAAACCATGTTCTAACATCTCCAATCAAACTTTGAACAAATACTCTCATTCTAACATCATCAGCATCAACCTCATATATTTCAAAATAATCAGTCATTTTTTTGGTATGTTGTTGAGCTGTGTAAGTGCCGAAGCCATCAAATGGGGTAATTTTTCTTTGATAGTCTTGGGGCATAGCACCCAAGTTGGCAGGTAAGTTCAGGAGAGTGTATCTGTTTTCCATGGTTGCAAAAATAGATGTGACAACTGGTGTGGTAGGGATGACAATGGGAATGTGAGTTGTAGATGGAGGGGTGGAAGGTCTAACTTAAGGTTGGGAAGCCTGAGGTGTTGATGATGGACTTGGAGGAGTAGTAGTGATCACAAAAACGTTTGGTGTTCCTTCAGAGGTAAGCTCTGACTGAATGGAGTTATGCTAATTTCTTTCAAGGTGTGAAGTAACAACTTCAAGTTGCAAATCTTCAATGAATATGAGATCATAATAGCTTCGTCTTCAAGGTAAATTCACTTCACAGGACAAGATCTTGATCTGTATAGAGGCCGAGTACTAGCAGAACTGTCTTGACTCTCCTGCCTCCTAAGAATTCTAGGAATCAGATTAGGATTTTCAAACACAGGAGGTGGATTTGAATCAAGATTAGATCTGGTGTAACGAATCCTTTCTGAAGCTAGGTTTCTAGGTATATTTTTTGAGTTTTTCTATAATTGGGTATGACAATACAACTTTAACAATTTCTTTAAGAAGCTTTTAGATATGGGTTTTAAACTTTCTCAAAGATTTTATTTGACAAGAGAAACTGATGAAGTATTTGAAATTAGATGTCCAATCTATAAGCTAGACCGAAGATAGACTGAAGTAGCATTCATGTACTTCTACAATTGCAATGTAAAATCATTTCAAAGGCTACCTGGCTAGCTTCAGCCTCCGTCTGTAGCTTAGAAAGTAGACAATAGTAACAAACAAATTATTTAGATCCCCAACGGAGTCGCCACTATGTTATCACTTAGGTTTTTCCCAAAAGTTGTAAGAAAGGGAAAGGAGGCCGAGGTAACCACAAACCAATCTTTCAGACACAGATTCTAGCCAATCTGTATCTAGAGAGGGATATCTCTTTAAGTTTTAGCTTTGTTTTTTAAAAATATTAGGCTAGTTGTGAAGTTTAAGAGTTTTGTTTGAGTTTGGGTGGTGAGATTCACTGGCAAAGGGATAAGACTGAATAGTTTAGGCCATTGGGCTAATGGAGTCAAGTAAGATGGCTTTACTGGACTTTCTTTCTTAACAAATGATGGTTTTATAGAGCAAGATGGTCAAACAAAGAACAAACAAAGATTTTGAAATATATGGAATGATTTCAAAATGGGTGAAGAGAAGTTAAGAATCCTTCAACCTATTTGAACAAGGAAACTTGAATCGATTACAAGTAAAGAGCAATTAAGTATTCTTTAAATAAAATGAAAGTGAAAGAAATAGAAAATAGGAGCAATTAAGATTTCATTGTTTATCCTAATTCAGAAGAAAACATAGAGAATAATAACTTTTGAAGACAGAGTATAGTCAAGCATATTCTGAATTACTCTTTTTTGTTTATCATTTAGATGTGAAACAAAGATGATATAATAAACAAGGAAAAATTTAACACATAAGGTATAGAGGACTTATTGATCCAGTGTTTGATTTAAGAAATCTGTAAAAAGTCCTTTGCCTCAATTCTTTATCTAGCAAGCCACACGAAAGTTTGATCCAATCAGCACTTTATTCCAAAAAACCAGTATTACAACAATGTATATGAATCCACCCTTAATACTCCAATTGAGGGAGTATTTATACAAAATATTTTACATAAAATATCTCATAATAGAGTGAGATATATTCTAGTAATGAAAAATCATTTTTTACAAGAAAATAGAGACAACTAGTCTCAAAGATAGGAGAAAAGCAAACAGATGTTGTGTTGTTCCTATTTGTGCTGAGTGTGCTGGAGGCAGGACCTTTTATTTGGCTTGCTGTTGTCTTCTTTAGTAATTTCGTGTTGGCTGCCCTGCTTTGACTTATACTCTTTACCTGCTCTGATACTCTTCGACCTGTTTTGACCCCTGTTCACCTTTATTCATCTAAGCATGGTAAATAGCCCAAAATTTACCTTTTACTGAGGATAAATTTACAAGATTTCTAACATGTCTTCCCACAAATTTTGCTCTGGCAATTTGTGCTTCTGAAGTTTCCTTAGAGTTTCATCAGTCTCTGTATATCTGAAAAAGTTAGTTTGGATGGTGAATAAGTTCTTTACCTCATGTTCAATAAAAAATAAGTTCTCTAAGCTGCCATAGAGAACTCGGCCTGTGGGAGTGCTTTCACTCGTGATGAACTTATTAATGAGCTAGCTTGATTACCAGCATACTTAATCAATTTATCTAAATAATCAAATGTTTCATTAATTTGTCATTAATGACCAAAGGACTTGGTAGCCCTTTACTCTGCAAAATTGTGAACTTCTCCATAAAATAATTGATTTCCACCTGTATATCCTGGCACCTTCTTTCTAAGTTCTGCATCAAAGTTCTCTTGGTTAGAACCCCTTTGATTTCTAAAATGGTGTTTGTCTTGTCAGAGATGCCAAGTTCTTCCAGTTGCTCTCTTTTTCTGTTATTTAAAAAATGTATAAGCCGATTGGCTTCATCTGGCGTTTTACCCAATTGTGCTCTTGTCTGCTAAATTTCTCCATCGGTTGTTCTTACTAAGTCGATCTACTCATAGATCACTTGGATAGATGGCCACAAATCATTAATAGACTAAATGATGTTAGCCCAAAGGATTTTCTTAATTTCTGTCAGGGACTTATCAAAAGTGAGCTCTTATTCTAATGTTTTCACTTTACTTTCTAAGGCTTTAATCTCCCTAGTTTTTTCCACAACACTTATTTTGGAGATATCATAATTTCTCTCTACCTTAGCAAATGCTCTTTTACTTGTTTCAACTCTGTAAATTGTAATCTCATTTCTTCCATGGCTTTTATTAATTCTTCTGTGCCTAAATTAGCACTGCTGCTTGGTGTTGTTCCTGCTGCTGATGTACCTGTTGCAATTGTACCTGTGATTACCTCTGTTGTGACTGCTAGGAAATTTGAAGCTAATGTTGTTCCAAGTGTAGAGGGGACTGCAGTTGAGACTACAAGGATTACCTCAGGAGGTTGAGAGGTTGACTCTCTCTGCTTTTCCTTCAGTGCTTTTTCTAATGTGTGCGTTGTATCATTTAATCTTTTATTAAATTTCAAGAGCAGGTCCATCATATCCTCTTCAGATTTCTGTTGTATAACTTCTGCAGTTTGTGGATACCTTAAAGGAGGTAGCTTCAGCTGTTTCCTCAGGGCAGCAATGTCCTCTTCTTTTTTCTTGATTAGTGCATTTATGCCTTTAGCATCTTTGGGATCATGTCCCAATCCAATGATGATCTCTTCTATTGATTTGATTCTATTATCCTTGGCCAGAGAAGAGGCTTTCTCCAAATTTAATTGAGCATTTGTATTGTCCAAGGAATTTTGTAACTTGTGGGCCAGCATTGCTTTTTCAGTCAGTGTGGAATAGACCATTTCTCCAGTTTGCTTGTGAAGCTCAATCTGGTCCATAAGATGAATATCTTTGGCTAAGATCTCCAAGTTTGTTTCGATGTAATCGGCTGCTCATTGGGGTTGTTGTACGTTCGGATTAAAGTAACTCATCAACATTTTGCCTTTTTTAATGTCATAGGCTGACATTAATCTCTGTTGGTTTGTGGGTGCCATTTTCAAATACTGACTGTAAATTTGAAGTCTTACAAGATCATTTCCGGCTTTTATCTCTGTGAATATCTTCTTGATGTCTGAGGCCTGTTTGTTCTGTGGCCCGAGGGATGAAACTTCTGTACTGTGTTATCTTTCTAACTCTTGCATTTGTGAACTAGCATATGTTCCTCCCACTGTAAAAGTTTGTTGGCTAGCTCTTTCTTCTCTCTGGTTGTTTACAATTTCTTCAATTATTTCCTCTTCTAACAAAGGGTTCAATCTTCGCCTCTTTGCTCCAGGCTCCCCTGTGGATCCACTAATAGGTGTAGTGGTTTATCTGTCTCTATTTTTATTTCTTTCCTCATTTAGAGGAGTTTGCAATGCTGGAATTTCTGCTGCTTTAGTTTGGGTTGTAAGAATTTGTACTTGACTCTATTCTTTGGATATTCCAGACTGATCTGACATTGTAGGCTGCTCTGTGGTCTCTATTTCTTTGCCTTTGGAAGTTCCTGTAGCTGGTATGTTGGCTTCCTATGGAGACTACTGAGAAGTTCCAGCAGAGAATATACCAATTTCTGATCTTTGAGGCAGCTTGAATGGTACCTGTCCAAAAGAGTCCAGGTCAAGGGTCTTTTCAAAATCTCTCATAACATTTTCCATTTTTTCCTATTCACTAATATCTTCTATTAGGGTTCCTTCTACCCATTCATCGAAGTTTGCAAAATTCTCAATCTCTGGGATCCTATGGTGGATATAGGGGGATAACCTGTTTTTTGTCCTTCTGTCACATATGAAACTGTTAGGGTCATATGGCACCCACCAAATTTTTTTTCTCAATTTAAGGCGGTCTTCTAAAATCTTTTCAGCTTCTTGCCATGCATCTCTAGAATTGATGACAAAAGGGCCTAGCTGGTTCTTTATTCTTAATTGGGCCTTCTTCTTTGCAGCATAAAAATGGACTAAGTCTGCATTGATGATCTATCTGAAATACTCTAATGCAAATAATCTCATGGGCACATATTTGGGTAACTTGAAAGGGCAAGGTTCATACTCATACATTCTGATTTCTGTGTGATTTTTGTACATGTACCAGTCACCTATCCAGTATTGCGTTGAGAGCTGGAGAATTTTCTTTATGTCACCACTGATCCTAGGAGGGGAAACTCCTATCAACAGAGAGGTTGCTGGATGTATAAATAAATCAATGAACTCATTATAAGTGTAAAGGGACTCCATGGTATTATGAAAGATTGAACTCCAAAAGGTCACAGACCTTCGATTTCTTTTTGAGTCTAATTTCCTGATGGGGAAATGAAAGTTGTCTGGTTGATGATATAACAAAAGATGGTATATAAAAGATGTGTATTTTAAAACTCCTTCTATTTCCAAGTTCATGAATTGATCATGGATTTTATTGGCAATGAAAGTGGCATAGTCATATTTGACAGCAAGGGGCTGTCCTGGAGTGAAGATTGATAGTAACACTAGGGTAGTATCATCAACAAATTCGCTGGAATTAAATCCCATGATCAGAGATATCATGTCAACAATGAGTCTACTAGTCTCAGTGAAATAAGTCTACAGATATAGAGGTGGACCTTTGGGCTGGTAGTTTGGTAACATGAAAGCTTGAGCAATGCGGTTTATTTCTGATTGAGATAATTGAGGGGATTTTTCAAGTAGATATCCCAGGGAAAGAGGAGCAAGGGGCTAAGTGGAATGGAACTGTATCATTTCATTGATGGATTTAATAGTTATATGGAAAATGAAAATTTGGAATGGGGACATAATTGCGTTATGGACAGGGTCATAGTTGGCACAACAATGATGAATTATCTCTGGGAAAATATGGACTGAGGGGAGGAAATACATGGGAAGGTTAGATTTCCACAGTCCAAAAATGTCAGACTTATTCAGATGATTATCTCTGATTTGGCAGAAGATTTTGAGATGGTTATTATCACCAGATAAATCTTTTATTTGAAAATCTTTCTCGACCAGGGGTAGATAATCTAAGTCTTTATGGGGTGCATTCATGGGCGCGACATTCAGGGCTATAGGGGCTTCCATATTTGGTTCTTGTGTATTCAAAATGGAATTCGGGCTTTCTATGGGAAAACAGACTAAACAACAGGTTTGGGGTATTTTTATGGCAGATATACAATGTTTTTAACTTGAATTTGGCCTTTTCTGGTAAAATTCTTAGTAGAAAACCGAAATTGTAGGGTTGCAAGGTAAATTGGATAAATACTTGTGTTAAAGAGGAAAACCATACAATGGCAGGTTGGTTGACAAGCTGCGAGCTCGATGTTGTAGTCTTTCTGGTTGAGTGGCAGTTGGGAAACTAGAACAGTGGACTCGGTCGTTAATTTTGCATGGGAGCTTGGGACGCAAAAAAATACAATGAAAATGACATCTTATCGTTTATTTAATGAATTTCAGGTTGGCGAGTCTTTTTGCATTTATTGGGCGAATGTTATAAGTGTGATGTGATGCTTTGTTGTTATGTGGAAGGTGGTAAGTGGTTTGCATTGCACCACTTTTGAGGCTAGGCAGTTTTGGGCCGGGGGCGAGTGAGCATTTTGGCAGCACGACGCTTGGTAGGGGTACGGGCGGAAAACTGCCTGGTGATCGCGAGTTAAAGCGTGATCACCAGGGGGACGCGATATCATCCTCAGCTGTCGGATGAAATTTGATTGATCATATGGTGGACGGACATGGGATATGGTGGGGATTTAATGCAACGGGCCTGGCATAATAAACAAAGTTTTAATCGTATCGGGGGCATTTTGATTGGTTGGGGGGTTGGTTATTAATTAACCCAAATGGTTAATTACTCCCATATGGCATGACAGGGAGTTTAGCCTCTTAACGAATCACAGATTAACTCGTTAATCCTCCATTAAACAACGATTAAGGTTGTATTCAACCAAGGGCGGGATATATAAAAAATCAAGGGATTAATATAGTAATTACATATTACAAGAAGGGTAAATGTATTTTTCGGAATTTATATAATAATAGTTAAAGGTTAATATGACTTCGAAATGAAAAGCGCAAAGTTAAAATGTTAGAAATTTACATTTAAAACTTAGGCTAAAGTGAGAAAAGGGGTTTTCGGGTGATATTATGCATTTCCTAAATGAAATATGATTTTTATTTAGGCAAACTTTATGAAATGAGATGAATAATTGATGGATGATTTTAAGTATTTAAGTTTTTTAGATCATTGGGCTGAGGGTCCAGTCCCTCCAGAAGTTAGAGAAATGCTCTAAGCCCTTTTGATCTTCAAAAACCTTAATACTCAAGGGAAATTAGCGAAATCTTTAGGAGAAATGTGAATGGAAGTTAGTTATTTAACCTTGTTTTGCTTGAAGTGCATCAAGTGAAATGTCTGCCTTGCACTTTGTGATAAAAGTAAAAGTTAACACATTTAGAAGCATTTTTCATCACAAGTATTATTCTGCAACACCATCTACCTACCCTACCTACTTTAGCCTAACTTTTTTTCTTCTTTATTTGGGTGCACTTAGACTGGAAAACCCTTACCAAATCATCCTTTTCTTTTACATGGAAAACCTACCTAAGTCTGCACTTATTACATCCAAGGGCTCAGATTAAACTGTTGAGCTCTTTTTTATTTACTCTACCTATCTATTTATCCGCCAAGATTAAATAGTTTGGTCGGATTTTATTCTCTATTCTATAGCATGAAATTGAAAAATGAATGAGCCAAGTTTGAGCTATTTGACTCTTCATAAATTGTGGCAAAAGTTTAACAAGCTACACACAATTCCTTATTATAGAAAATGAAATAGTAGTGGCATTTGGACTTGCACATTTTCCTGGTCTACTGTTGTTTGGGGTTCATTTCTTTCACTTTTTTGACCATTTTATTCTTTTTACCCTTTGATTTTTCTTTTAGGGCATACCCTCTTTACATTTTTTAAATTTTTTGAAAATATAGAAAACCTTTGCAACAAGAAAAGGTATGAACATATTACAGGGCTCATCAAGTCAATCATGAAACATGACACCTATTGGTATAGGAGCATAATAGTCTCCAAGGAATCCATTGCAGTAGATCCAAAAAAGATAAGGGCCATCATGGAGTGGGCAGCTCCTAAGAATGTAGATGAGGTGAGATCATTTATGGGATTGTCAAGTTACTATAGGAGGTTCATCATGAACTTACCACGCATTGCATATCCTATCACATCATTGTAGAGGAAAGGTAAGAAATTTGAATGCACAGAGGAATGTGAGGCTAGTTTTGAGTAGCTTAAGCAGTTGTTAACATGTGCACCAATGCTAAAGATTTTGGATCTGAACCAGGAGTTTGTAGTGTGTAAAGATGCTTGCAAGAGAGGACTTAGTGGATATCTCATGCAAGAAGGACAAGTAGTGTGTTATGCGTCACAAAAACTGAATGAGCATGAGAAAAACTACACAACACATGATCTTAAGATGGCAATGATTATACATGCATTAAATATGTGGAGACACTATCTTCTGGGTAGACAGTTTCTGCTGATGAGAAATCACAGTGAGTTGAGGTATTTTTTTGACCAGCCAAATCTAAATTCCATGCAATATATATGGTTGGCTACCCCTAGTGAGTTCGACTTCAAGATCAGATACATCAAAGGGAAGGAGAACTAGGTTACAGATGCTCTTAGCAGGAAGGTAAAGGTAAATCATATAGCAGATATTAACTCTTATGGGACAGAGTTACAAGATAGGATCTTGTAGGCAAGACAGTGGGATGACAAATACATGGAGATTATGCACAAGTTACAACAAAGTATAGGTATAGGTGATCAGGATGAAAACTATCATCTCACGACAAATGGTATGGTGAGATTCAAGGATAGGATCTATGTGTCAAATTGTAATGAGCTCAAGAATCTTATCTTGAGAGAGTTTCATGCCAAGCCATACTCGGGTCATCCAGGATATTAGAAGACGTTGAAGACAGTGAAGAAGTTCTACTATTGGCCGAATCTGAAGAAGGAAGTGGCAGAATTTGTGGCTAGATATTTAGATTGTTAGCAGATCAAGGTAGAACGTAATCATCTAGGTGGTTTACTACAGCCTATTGCAATTACAAAAATGGAAACGGGAGGCAATTTCCATGGATTTCATCACAGATCTTCCAAGGACAGTGAAGCAACATGATTCTATTATGGTCGTGGTTGACAGGTTGAGCAAGATAGCTCACTTCATTCCAATAAAGACTACATATTCATCAAATGAGGTAGCACATGTGTTCATCAGAGAGATAGCGATACTGCATGGTGTTACAAAAAAAATTGTGTCGGACAGGGATGCAAAGTTCACTTCCAATTTTTGGAAGGAACTATTTGCAAGCTTGGGTATAGAGTTGGCCTTCAGCACAACTTATCATTCGTAGGTAGATGGACAGACAGAAAGGGTCAACAAGATATTAGAGGATATGTTGAGGATGTACGTGATGTATCAACAGAGGAAATGGGAGGAGTATCTTCCATTGGTTGAGTTCGCATAAAATAATGGTTATTAGGAGTCATTGAGTATGAGTCATTTCGAGGCATTGTGTGTATGGAGTTGTAACACTCCCATCAGTTGGAGTGATCCAGTGAATAGGGTACTTATTGGACCGGATACGTTGGCAGACATGGAGTAGAAAATGCAAGTTATAAAGAGGAATCTAAAGGCAGTAAAACATAGGAAGAAGAGCTATGCATATAAGAACAGGTTGTTCAAGGAGTTTCAAGTTGGGGAGCATGTGTATTTGCGCATCAAGCCCAAGAAAATATCTTTGTGAATTGGTTTGTGTGCCAAGTTGCACCATGGTATAGTGGGCCTTTTGAGATCCTTGAGAGGATTGGACCAGTGGCATATCGACTTTCACTGCCTCCAATAGTGAAATTCCATGATGTTTTCCATATTTAATTGCTAAAAAAGTATATAAAGGAGGTTGATCATGTTATTGATTGGTATGTATTGCAGGTGGAGCAAGAAGGAGATTTCTAGCTAGAGCCTCAGTGCAAATTGTAATGGAAACATCTCATGCTAAAGAACAGAGCGATAGAGCAAGTTAAAGTGCAATGGAAGCACTTTGGTCCTGAAGAAGCTACATGGGATATGGCAGATCAGATGTGGGCCCTATATCCTTCATTGTTTTTTGGTTGATGTTGGTATATGTTTGGAAATTGTTTTGCTAATGTTTTGATATATGTATGTATATGTAGATGGATGTAAATACCACTACAAGTAAGTTATAAAGCTTCAATAAGTGGTATGGGTGACATATTATTATTGTTTTTATATTGCCATGTTGTTATCAGGTTTTTCTTTTGAGTAGGTATTTCATTATAAATACTACAATGAGCTAAGTTATAAAGCTCCATGGCTATTATGTTTTCTTTTCAGTGGTTTTAGTGAGGTCATTGTGTGGTTTAACAATGAGGACGGTGTTCCCCAAGGGGGAGGGCTTTATAACAGCCCTGGTGAAAAGTTAGTGTAATGAAAGTTAATAAAAGAAAAATAAGACCACGGTTAAGGGACACTTATTCCGAGTTGAGTGTTGGGCAAGGATATCCTAGTGAACATCACTGTATGTGTGATTTGGCTAAGGAAATTTGGAAAAGGCTAAGGTAAAGGCATTAAAAGGAAAAAATTGGCACATTTATTTATCAAAATAAAGGAAATTAGGGGAAAGTAAGGTGAAAGGTCATAGGATGCCTGTGAGGAGGAAATTGAAGGAAAATAATCTAAAATGAAGAAATTAGAGACCTCATGCATAAAAAGGCTTCTGAGGACCAGTTCATGGCTTTTTTCAAGTTCAAGTTTGGAGCTCTCTCATTATTCTCTCTCTCTCTCTAACTCTTGGTCACTTAGAGTTTTCTTGGAGTACTCTAACTTTGGATCAAGGAAGGAAAAGCAAGCAAATTTAAAGGAAGGAAATAAAGGATCAAGGAAAGGAAAGTAGGATCAAGAAACTTTAGAAGGAATATTTGTAGGTAACCTTTTGCATGTGTGATTTCCTAGTTGGCTTGGACATGCATGGCTTTGAATGTTGTTGTATGGTTTTCTTACTGTTGGTAGCATGGTTTTACCGGGTTATGATAGTGGTTTTCAGCCTAACCTTACCTTTTCGTAGATTCCATGGTATGTTGGGATGTTTATTTAGATTTTTGAGATTTGGTTTGCTGGATGGATTTCAGAATCTCAGGCGAAGGTGGCCTCAAGTTCCATTCCCAAAGGCCTAGGAATCCATTGATTGGTTTTAGCAGGATACATGGTAAAGCCTAAGGGAGATGTCTCAGTTTAGGGCCTAGTGATCCAAGTTTGGATTGCGGTAAGGCCTGAGAGACAAGGAGAAGGAAAATTCCTTAAGGATAGTGATGGATTTTGGATGACATTCCAAGTTCTATTCGGTTGTGATCGAAGCACTACTTTTGGTGTGATCACGATTTGGTGAGGGTGGAGGTGGTTTAAACTTTGGATTCCCTTGGTTGTTCTTGGATTGGTTGTTTTATTACATCCCACAATAATGCTTGGAATATGGCATGAGGGTGATTAGCTGAAAGAGAGATTTGGTTGAGCCATGTCTATGGTCGGGTGGTAGGTGGAAGCCTCGAACTTGATTGAATTTGCCTATGATTAATAAAAGCTAAGTTCTCTTACTTTTTCACTGATTTATATGTGGATTTAATGGTTGTCTTATCTCTGATATTTACATGGTTTTATGTTGGTTATAAGCATGGCTAAATTCCTAGTTCA
This sequence comes from Pinus taeda, assembly GCA_000404065.3. NCBI lineage: Eukaryota > Viridiplantae > Streptophyta > Pinopsida > Pinales > Pinaceae > Pinus > Pinus taeda. The sequence continues at coordinate 268,899 of APFE031097702.1, forward strand.
TGTCATGGTTATTTCATGTATTTACTTGTAACTGTTAAATGGAAGGATGCAAGACCTAATTGATGGTGTAGTAGTCCAATGGAGAAGGAGGTGATCCTTCTAGTTATGTTTCATAATTTATTTCAATCATTTATGCTTTGTCTTGTACCCTAGGCCTGTAGGTTGCATGATGCCAAGTGTTTAATAGAATGTCAGTCCCAGTTGGGGAAACTCAAGCCTAGTCCTGAGGTTGGTTTTGATTGATCATAATTTTTATCATGTATTTAATGAATTTTGAAGCTGATAGCAAGTTCTGGACAAAGGTCAGGATACTGGGCTAGAAAAGTGGCTTAAATCCCAGGGTCGCTGGCACAAAACTGGCAATTTTGGTCCATAGGCCCTGGCAATTAGGCCTGTGAGAGATACTTTAGGTTGTTGGTCGCTCCCTTTCCCATAGCATGAGAGCAACTATGGCCTAAGAGATCTAGAACAACAGTGGGACCCAGGGATAGGTTGTCTGAGTGGCTGACTTGTCTCCTGAGGGTTTTGTTGATGATGTTGGATGATTGTGTGTGATGTTCCATCGATTCCACTTCCTTAAGGTCACATAGGAGGTCGAATCTGATCATAGTAGCCTCTTGTCTCATGTTTACCCCAATTGTCATGGTTACTTTGGGTAGCCCTAGGAGAGGGTGTTACACAAGACCTCCTTTGCATATATAAGAGTCTAAGGGGTCGTAATATAATCAGAGCCTACATGACAATAATAATGTAAGGTCACAACAATAACAATAACATCCTTCTATGGGGCATAAAAATAGTAATATGAAGGATAAATGGGTACAACAATAACAATAAGGGGGCTACACTAACAATAACAATTAAGGGGCTACACTAGTAATATAAGGACCTAACATGCCCCTCTCCTTCAAAAAAGTGTTTTCCTCAACACTTGAATATTTTTGGATGCTTCTATATAAAATTCTCATCCTCCCATGTGGAATCTTTAGTAGGTAAGGTCTTCCACTTAATGATATACTCTGAAATTAATCACTTTCGTAGCCGTCGAGTTCTTATTTTTGTGACTGCTTCATACTCAAATATGATTTCTCCTTCTTCGTCAAGTTCTAGAAACACTATTTGAGTTGGAATCTTGTCACCAATAACTTTCTTTAAGCATGAAACATGGAAAACTGGGTGTACTCAGGAAGTGTACTCGGGAAGATGCAAGCAACTCCAATTTGTATGAAATAGTACCAATATTTTGCAAGACCTTGTACTAACCATAATACTTGGGTGATAATTTATATCCTTCTTAGCTTGCTTGAGAGACATTTGTTTGTATGGTTGTAGCTGTAATAACACCCAACCACCTACATCAAAACTTTTTTCACTGTGATGTTGACATTCCTGTTGTTTCATTCGATTTTGCGCCAGAGTGAGGTTATCCTTTAAGGGTTGGAGAAGTTGTTGTTGATGCTCGATGTGATATTCCACTGCTTGAACCTCATAATTTTCTCTCAAATATGATGGGATGAATGGTGGATGATATCCATAAATATCCATAAATGAAGTCAATTTTTCTACAGTATGGAAGGAAGTGTTATACCACCATTCAGCTAGAGGTAACCATCTGACCCATTATGTTTGTTTATTAGATACAAAGAAATGAAGATATCCTTCCAAATATTTTTTCACTATCTCAGTTTTCCCATTAGATTGAGGATGATAAGATGAGATATGAGATAATTGAGTACCAAGACAACAAAATAATTTCATCCAAAAATTTCTAGTGAAATGGGATCTTTGTCACTTACCATAATCTTTGGGTTTCCATGAAGATTTTGATTTTTTTCCATAAATGCAGTAGCAACTTTACTAGCTTTAAAAGGATAAGATAATGCACAAAAGTGTGCATACTTGGTAATTCTATCAACTACCACCATGATGACATTGTTTTCTTCATACTTGGGTAAGCCTATGATAAAATCCATTGAGACCTTCTCCCAATGTTGACTTCGAATGGCTAACAGTTGTAACATACCCGAGGTATTAATTGTCTCAACTTTATTTTGTTGGAAAAACAAACATTCTACCACAAACTTCTGAATATCATATTCAAGGCCATCCCAAAAACATTCCTTCTTGACCCTATGGTAAGTTTTTAAAATATGAGTGCCCTCCTAAGAGAGAGGTATGTAATTCCAAAAGAATCTTTTGTTCGAGTTAGGAATTCTTACAAAGATATAAGCGATATTTGTACCATAATGAATCATTTTTCACACTAAATGTATCAAATGTATTAGGATTTTACTGCAAATTTTGAATGAGTGTCCACACCTCTTCATTATTCTTCAATTCATTTGTTGCTTTAGTTATCCACTCAGGTTGGATAATAGAAATGGCACAAAGCAATGCTTCCACATCCTCATCCCTTCTTGAGAGTGCATATGCAACACTAGTTTTCTTCCCTTTTTTGTAGATGATTTCAAATTCATAACCCAACATCTTTGAAACCCATTTTTTCTTCTCTTCCGAAGATAACTTTTGTTCCAAAAAGTATTTAAGACTATCATGATCTATTTTTACCTTGAAGTGTCTTCCCATCAGTAAGGTTTCCATTGCTTTAGTGCATGTAGTATTTCCAACATTTCCTTCTCATAAATAGGTTTGTGTAAATATTTCCTTTGATTGGACGGCTTTCAAAAGCAATGGGTCTTCCTTCTTGCATTAAAACAACACCAATTCCTTTCCCAATGCATCACATTCCACAATAAAGGTTTTTGTGAAGTCTGGTGTAGCTAAGCCCGGTGCTTGGAACATTGCCTCTTTAAGATGTTCAAAGGCCTTAGACTTTGCTTCTGGAGTCCATGAAAATGCACCTTTCTTCAATAATGATGTTAGACATGCTGTTATTCTCCCATAATTCTTAACAAACTTGTGAGAAGACCCTGTCAACCTAAGAAATCCTTGAAGATGATATATGGTTGTGGGGATTTTCCATTTCTTAATGGCTTTAATTTTGTTAGGGTCTACCTTAACACCCTCATACTCCAAAGAAACATTTAGAGGTTTTTGCATATAATTTTTTCTCCTCCAAAAGTTTGAGCACCCTATCAACATGTTGAACATGATCCTTCCAAGACTTGTTGTAGATTAGTATATCATCAAAAAATACTAACATAAATTTTCTAAGGAATGGTTTGAAAATGGAATTCATAAAACCTTGAAATCTCGAAGCTGCATTAGTAAGGAAAAAAGGCATGACCAAAATTTCATAATGACCGTCATGAGTTCTGAATGTTGTTTTCATAATGTCTTAAGTATTCATTCTAATATGATGATACCCTGAACGAAGATCAAGTTGGGTGAAGTAAATTTCTCCATGTAATTCATCCAACAATTCATCAGTTATAGGAATGGGAAATTTATATTTAATAGTGAGCTTTTTGATCTCCCTATAATTCTAACACATACACCATGATCCATCCTTGTTTTGCACCAATACTACTGGAGCAGAGAAAGAAATATGACTAGGTTGAATTATACCCGCCTCTATCATTTCTGCAACCATACATTCAATTTCAGTTTTTTGGGCATAAGGATATCTGTAAGGCCTAATGTTTGGAGGAACACTTCCCGAAGTTAAATGAATAGAATTATCATGATCATGAATAGGTGGGAAGCCTTTAGGAGTCTCAAACACCATGCAATGATTGTCTAATAATTTTGGGGAAATGGAGAAATAGGTGGCTTTGATGTTTGAACCTCTAGTGAGCATAATTGTGAAATTATACCCCGTTGTTCTTACTTCATAAGGTTTGTCATTTATTTAGAGTTGATTATCTTTCCTGGTTTCCCTGCGATACCTCTTAATTCAACTTCCCTTCCTTCCCAAAAAAAATATTTAAAAAATTCTTGAAAATTGAAAGCTATAGTCCCTAAATATTGTAACCATTGGACTCCTAGCATAACATCAACACCACCCAATGGAATGTAAAGCATTGGAATATTCAATACATATCCCCCCATGGTTAGCTTGATATTATGGCAATTTACTGAGCAATTTATAGTTCCTTCATTTG
>APFE031097702.1:273322-288656 GCA_000404065.3 Pinus taeda
TGACAAAGTGGTTTACAAGAAAAAAATCATCTATACCATACAAATTGATTGGGTTCTAAATATAAATATGCAATATGTACCTTTTGTGAGGGTTGCACTTCCTGTAGATCAAAATATTGCTTCATATGCAGTATCCATGTTACCAGATCCTTTCCATAAAAATTACTCATATCTATATTTGGAATTTTGTGGTCCTTAAACCCCACATTGGAGTCTCTAAAATCATAATTCATATTCCTTTTGTCGTCATCATAATTTTCATGGATTACCTTGTCACCACAGGGAAGCCTTTCTTGCAACAACTTTGTCAACCCTTCCAACTTGACATTAATCGCATCTGTGTCTACTTTAAAAACATCCATGTTTCATTTTATACCATCCATGTCCCATTTTAAGCCATTGATGTCCTCTTTTAGTTCATCTTCGGTTGCTCTTTGTGAGAGATTTTTTTTTTTGCACATGGTCCTGTAATTTTGATATATCATGATGCAATTATTGCTCTTCATGCATCATAGTAGACCTTTTTGAGGGCTTAATGGGCGTAGAATTATTTTTTGGGGGAGGAATTATAGAACCAAATACTGATATTTATGCTTCAATATGTCATTTAAATCACTTCATATTGATCTTTGAAACAAAATTTATGCAAAATTTAAATATACACACCTTTTTCTTGCTTTTTAAGAGCTTGATATTCCAACTATACTATATCTGTAATTTAAAATCTTGAAGGTATGAAATGGCATCCTATGGTAGCCCTCTAAATCTTCTTTCCAACCCCATAAGTCAAGCCGATATTGGATTCTTCAAGAAAGAGTTATGTCCAATCTCCCATGATGACCAGATTATCACCTCATTCAGTAGAGAGAACTTGTATAGAGTGAGACGTGTCACAGTTTTGACATTCAGACATGAAAACCATACAAGAAAAACTACAGTTTGTGCATAGTTATCCACATTTTATGAAATTCAAATCCGATGCTCAAAGAGAAATTTTTGACAATTTTCCATAGGTCACTTGTTTGAGATTTAATTCTAGATCCTTCAAAAACCCTAACTTCCTTGGATCATATCTATGAAATTATAGAGAACTAATATCTGAAATCTGTACACGAAGTTCACCAATATTTACTCTCCATGTTGTCAAAATTTCAACTTCCAAAACCTCATAGAAGAAAGTTATAGCGAAAATTCCAAGATGACCTTTTTGAAGAAGTGAAACCCTAGAATCCAAAGCTCTAATACCAAATGTTATGCAACCAGCCCATAAAAGGATAGATCAACGACTTAAAAATCATCCTCTTCTAGGGGGAAACCTCCTTTAAATTACATAAATGAACAATTCTTGGATGATACAAATGAAAATACCTCCTTTGTATATATAGGAGTCTAAGGGTTCACATTATAATGAGAGCCTACATAATAATAATGTAAGGGCACAACAATAACAATAGTGGGATTCTATGGGGCACAACAATAACAATATGGGGGCTACATGGGCACAACAATAACAATAAGGGTGCTACACTAACAATAAAAATGAATGGGCTACACTAGTAATATAGGGACATAACATACCCATACCTATTGAGATAAATCCGTACAAAGAATAATGGTGCACCCAACAATTTGGGTCTGAGCAAAGTAATACATGATACATGATGTGCTAGCATATATGGGATAGAAAATACTACAATGATACAAAAGAGTCCCATATACATATGTGCCTGCAGTACAAAGGCCAAGGCTAATACAATGAATATTGCTAAAATGAGTACATAGGAATGAATGCCCTGAGTTGATGTGAGGGGGAGATCACAACCAAAGAAGCCTTACGAAATAGGAAGAGGCTCTAAATATTTGAATGAGCTAATTGAAGGAGAGACTCAAGTTGTGGGCTCTACAATTGGAAGAAACCGATTCAGTCAAATCTACTAAATTGCATTTGAGGCTAGATTAAGAGGTGCTAATGGTTGGGCATGTGGGGGCATACCTGAAGGGCCACACCCTCATGCAGTGTGGGAATATCCCTAAAAATAGGTGACAAAGTGAGATCTCATGGAAAAAATGGCTTCCAAGTGAAGTTTTAATTTACCAAAAATGAAGAGAGAACCATTATATTTCTTGGTGAGAGATTTCCAATGATGCAGATGGTTCATCAAACCGAGCTACGATGAGCCCATAATGGCCAACGGAAAAACTAGGGTTATCTTATAAAAGGGCTTCTTGCCTCCAATTCAAATTCAATTGTGCATTGTATTGTTGGTGAATTTGTAGAGGAGGAGAGAACCTTAAAACTTGGAGATCTCATAGCGGAAAAATCGACTTATGGGTTTTGGATCTCCAACTTTCAGGTTGGTGGCCTTACTTGTCTAAAAATAGCCTTAATGCTTCTAGGAAGGATGGTTACTAGTGAGGAATCAAAGTAAGAGAGAACATGAGAATGAACTACTAGAGAAGTTCTAGGATCGTCCCCTCCCACCAAGTCAAACAAGGGGGAGTGGGTGGTAAATGTGGCATCACATAGAGTAAAATGTGTGAATATATGGTATCAATCATCTACAATATATGATGTGTAGATGGCCTGTCAAAGAGACCGACAAGACAAACTATCCAAGGAATGAAAGGATAATCGACCATACGTAGATCATTTGGGTCTATGTTGAGATTGATTTTAGTTAAGTAAGAAGGTGGCCAGGGGGGGCCATCATGCCCCCAATCATGAGATACTACCCCCCAGCATATGATGATCGAGGGGACTGATTGGTATGCAAAATTGGAAATGATGACCCCTACTGGATGTGTATGCAACATGTTATAGGAATATTACATGTATTTATAATAATGGGTTCCAAAAACTTGTATGGAGGTACATAATATGGTTATGTACTTTATTGTGTCATCACTATTTGTTGTGATGATTGTCTTCTTATGGGAAGAATGGATGAATATAGTGGGAGAAAGACAATGGTGGATTTCCAATCTTGCTTGGCACTGCATATATGAATCAAATGGATTCAAAATCTGGGTTCACAAATATGATGTCACCATACCAAACAATGGCTTTGGATATAACGAACATATGCTCACCTAGATGAAACTGAGGTTGAATAATAATAATGTATAAGTGACTTGGCTATTGTTGTAAGATGTGGAAATGATGAAGTGGATCATTCACAAGGTGATTTGGAGTGATATGGAACTCTAGAAGTTCTTAAGGATTGGAAAGAATAGTGGTATAGAGTCTATACTACCAAATGCAATATGAGGGTTGGGGAGAATTGCTTCTTCTAGACCCTCAAAAGTGAATGCCCCCTTACCCAAAAATTGTGTGGCAATGAAATGACCACAAGGTAGATGTGGTTTGAATTATTGGGTTTGAAGTAAGGGGTTATTAAACTATCATCATCATAGGAGACATTGTTCACATACGTAACTTCTATTATGGGAGAATGATGAGAAGTGGATTCAAGGTCCATCAATGTTGAGACCAAGCAACTTTAGAAGGTGGATCTAAAGATGCACATTTAGACATTTCCAAGGAGTCTGAAGATGTTGATCCCATGGATGATGACATGTAAAGAATGGGCACGGATTTGTTTGTCATTTCTACATCTAGAGGGGAAATCACCATAGTGGGTTGAGGAGCCTCTTTCCCAAGAAACAAATTGGAGCCAGGGTTTGTAGGAGAGAAGGAGAAGGGTCACTATGAGAGGCATCCATTTCACAAAGAACAGTAATGGAATTGTGAAAATAGTAGAGATGAGGATAGTGATGAGGATAATTTTTTGTATGTATTGTACAAAGCACATGGGTATTGTGTGTAAATACTTGTTCTTCTTGGATGATTTAGGTAAGGAGACTTACACCTCAGGGACATCTAGGTCTAGTTAAATTTTGTCTTTAGAAATCACACTCTTTAGACAAGGAAGATTAGGGAAATTTTTAGTGGCATGGCCATGAACATCACACAAAGTGCATGGAGGAGTAAGTTTATGTGGTGCAAATGGAGTGGTTTTCACTTGGATTTCCTTATCCCTTCCCCTCTTTTTTGGGCCTTTCCCCCCCGCACTAGTTTCTTTCGTAATGGGAGTGAATTCTTATAGAGATTGCAGTGGAACTGAAGCAATGGTAGTGGTGGTGGGAACCAGTTGTACCAGTGTCAAAGCCACATAAGGTTCGAGTTGATTGGGATGGGTGTTTGTAGGAGGATAAATATATAAAACTAGGATCCCCAAAGTAACATTAAGTAGACTAAACATAGTCATCACAAGGGTGGAGAATATTCCTAGCAGAGGGAATAAGAAAGGTATTTTTCCAAATGGATGGTGTTTAGGAGGAACTCCTCTTGAAGCGCCAACTGAGTCTGGAGTAGTAGGTTTTTGTTGAGTTAGTTGTTGGGAAGATGTACCCGACTTCTTTTTGGCAACCCAAGACGCTTGGAACATGTAAACACTAGAAGAGCTAAGCTCAATGGGAACAGGCAGTGGGCTGTAATAAGACCCTAGCAATGACAAACATTTATAGACTCTTGGGTTGATTTCAGTCCAGGAAGGCATGGACTTGTTACCTACCATCGAAGAAATGAAATTCTGAGGTGATGTTAATATTGAGGATCATAGTAAGTCAATTGGTCATTGTGACTATCTTCCCATTGTGAGGGAATCTCATGGTATGAACGATAGGAGATGCAACCACTTTCATAGCGTACATGAAAATATAACCAAGCAAGAGGCTATAATCGAGAGTTGCATCAACTTGACTTCAACATCAAGCATGAACTACTTATCAAAAATGGCGATGGGACAATTTTGGTACAAACCGACAAGTTGTGAGGGGAAACCATATCTTTTAGTGGCTACAAATACCCTCCAAAATTTTGCCTTAGCTTCGTTTTAGAGCCTCCCTACCAACCTTCGCAGCTCCAGTACACAAGCTCCAGTGATTTTCTTGCAGAAATACAGCTTGTTGATCAAACCTTGAAGCATTACCCTCATAGGTTGTTCATCCATACTTGGTCCAGCAGGACGCTAAGTAGATCCTTTAAGAATTTTCACAAATATGGAGGGAAACCAACCTTCCCTCAAGAAATTGTTCAATCCTGACTGGTAGCCTGCTGGGCCCCAGAATTGTGCAATTTTTTTGAGAAAGCTTCACCTAGAAAATTGTGAAATCCTTCCCCGCTAGGCTGCTCAGTCCAGAATTTGCACAAATCTAGGCAGCAACTAGCTACTCTACCCAAAAATTGCGCAAATCTCTTGAGAAGCCAGCCAGATCCCAGTCAAAAATGCCCATTTTCTACCAGCAATTGAGCAACCGCTTGCATGTGCAGCTGAGTTGACCATTTTCCTCCAAGACTAAGCAAAACAAGCTTGCATCCATGGGCTGCTTCTCCCAAGGCAGCATGCAAAGGCATCCCTTGTTTTAGGGATCTATTTTTCGTAGTTGGAGGTTACATGCAAGGATCATTTTAGAAACCTCCACTAAGTGTCACTTTTCCTAGATTTGTGGCATGCGCGTCACAACCTAGATTTTATCAAAACTCATCAATCAAACACTACAGATCTCATTTCTCAAATCAACCTTGCAGCTCTAACATCCCACATTGGATCTACGAGCTGTTGGAACATTCAGCTCAGTTGTTTCGGGGTAAGCCCGCTTTCCATGTCTTGTGTTGCATTTCTGGTGCTTTTTGTGTTTCACTTCATATGAATGTTGTCTGCTTGATTTTAGTGAGCACTTGCTATCATTTTGATACATACTAGCTTGTACAAGCACCATTTCAATTTTCATTAACATCTCACTGTTGTCGCATGCATGAAATTGTTTTTCACGTACGGTCACCAATTCGGCAACTTGCCTCACCCACATGTATGTTGTTCCATTTTCTTAATATGTCATTCTCTGTTTGCATGCAAAATAATTCACTTATTCCTACACTAATTATCACCATGCATTCGTATTTACATTCACTTTCAGTTTCCCGTCGGCGAGTTTGGGCAGCCTCGACCTGGACTCTGCCTCACCATGACAGCATTGTGTAATCTTGGGAGGGAAGGCTCTATCTTCTTCTCTAGAAATGTTCATTTCTACCCAGGATTTGTTCTCAAGTTTTCTTTGCGAAAATCTGAGGGACAATGACTACTAGCCCAGAGAATTGTGCAATGCAATCGCTGAGCCTAAAACCATTTCCAGCGGAGATTGCATATTCTGCAATTCCAGTAGTCAGTAGCTACACTAGACTGTGCATTACACTATTCTAGCAGTTAGTTAGCCTCCCAGCAGCCCATACTGTGCCTTGTGCAGTCTTGGCAATCAGTATCTCGACCTCCTTGTGGAAATTGCACAACCTTCATGATCAGTCACATAGGTATGTTGCAAGTCAGTTATCAAGTTCATTTTGGTTTTCAAACTAACAGATTTCTTGCCATGAGTGTTTCCATGTCTCTAAGTATTACAGGTGTTGATTTTCCTCTTAGTAGTACAAGTATGATGGTCTCAGGAGAGCAGAGTCGAAGACACTATTCAAATTACACTTCGGGATGCAGTCGATCAAGTGTCTATGGAACTGCCTACTCACGAAGACATCAAGTTGTTTGTAGGAAAGGACATCAATATATGACAGTAGCAGCATCACAATGAGCAGCATCATCAACAGCAACTGAAGGCAGCATACCAGATGCAATGAATGCAAGAGGAAGGTTGTTGACAACATAGAGGTGGAACAAACTTGCAAGCTCAAGTAGATCCACTAATGATGAAAGAATCTTTGGTGACTCAAGCTATGAGGTGATGGTGTGATCATGCAAAGATAGAGAATGGAATGAAGAAGGAGTTGCATGTGCTAAAGCAACAACTCTAGGAAGAATATGAGATGCACAGACAAGCGAATGAGTTGCAACAGGAACAAGAATAGCAGGGGGTGCAACATGCACCCACAGATGAAATTCCTCCTGTACAAGTTATAAATCCATCCCAGCATCTAGCATGGAGCAGAAATGGTGAGTAGTGTTGTTAATTGCATGCAATGGATTTAGAAGCGTGCATGTCATTGTACACACGCATGCGATCCAACCCAGTAAGCACACTCACCAAGGTGAAGACAAGAAGCAAGTCCGACTAGAGCTGAGCATGTAGTTGATAGCTGATGCACATGACCACCAATGCACACTGGAAGATCAACACAGACATTATGCATCAATGTGTTTCCAATTTGGTTGCACCAAGAAAACCATGTGCATGCTAGAAGACGAGTTGGATGAAGGTGCCACACCAATGCACCCAGATGCAACAGAGGCAAGAGTTCGCTTCAAAAAGATGACACCATGGAGTGCATGCACACCATCATGGATGACCAAGCTTGGCATCATCTCACCACCTTCACCATCACAAGCATGTCAAAGAGTAGGTCTCACCCCAATGGACCGAGTGTCAATGATGTCTTACATGGCTTGCTCAAGCAATTTTGCCTCACATGAGCACATGTGCATTGTAATGTAACATCGTGTCAAGTGGAAGTTGAAGTTTCAATAGTTGGATGTAACAGTCATAGAGGTGATGAGGAGTCATGAGGGTAGATGAATTGTCACAAAGGGGAATGTCAAGGGTCACCCCACCCTTTGCTATAAATAGAACCTCATAACTCATTGTAAATGCTTTTGGTCAGCCAACATTTGATAGGAGTATCTTAGAGAAAGATTGGACAGTATTGTAACGAGCCTTGGATTCTCTACTGCATAGAGCTAGTACATCTCTTTGGAGGAGCAGGCGGTTGTGGCTGTAACATTCCACTATTGGAACTAGTGGTTGGACATGGATGTATTGTATAACTAGAATTTATATAATAGAGCCAGCATGTTTCATGCATATGTTGTATTGTATTCTATGCTATCTGGTTTACTCTAAATGATATATGTATTTGTTTGCTTATGCATGCATGTATTGAATATTCTATATAAGTACGTATGAATATTTCTGAAATGTGATGTTGGTTTAACCATCACTTTGGATTTCTCACTAACTTTCTTTCCAGCTTGTGATGCATCTTCACTCATGTGTTCCCTTCCAAGCCACGTACTATTACAGGTTTCCAAGGGGCACACTCACTTCACCCTTAGTGTGTTAGAACCTCTCATGCACCTTCCTTGGCTTGCTGCAACTGTCACACCCTTGCTACCAACAGAGACATCTTACTTTCCTCTGTGTGAAATCGTGGTCAAGGTGGTCAAGGCATTACCGTACAACCCACTGTTGGGACTCCTACACCAAACAGTTTGAGGTCTAATTGGGATTTCTTACCAGGGAGATCCCCTTACATGTTGGCAGGTCTAGCATTATCAACACCATCATATGCACGAAGAGTGATAGTTGATGGTGAAAGGTTGGGGGATCCGAGTTTATCCTAGATAGTAGTAGACATCACACATGTGGACGCACCTTCATCGATGATACACTTGTTAACACTGTATAATTTCCTTTAGACTGAAAAAAGGATTACAAAGGTAACCACATATCACTTTTAGACTATAATCTAGCCCTTTTAGCCTTGGAGAGGGCTCTCTCATTAAGGTTTTCATAGTCAATTAGATGAATGAAAATTTTTTGATCTTAGGCTAGTTATGAGGATCAAAAGAGTAGGTTTGATTTGTTGTTTTGAAGGCAGGTGAGAGAAGAAAAACCCATTCAACATAGAACCAATTTTAGCTAAGGATTTCAAGTGAATAAGGGATAATGAAGGTGACTTGGGTAGGGACAAGATAGGCAGTTTTGTTAATAATTTAACTTAATTTCATTGTAGGGAGGGTGAGTGTAGAATCATGAGGATGAAAATCATAGCAAAAAGTCACAAATGAATTCGAATTGCCATTATGAGGAAAAAGACACATAAAATGTTTAACTTATATAAAATAGAGCACAACGGTGATTTATGCAATATATACTCTTAAGATAAACATGAAGACATATTTTTAAACCATGGAAACATAAGATAAAACTGATAACACGGAGGACAACATACCAACAAAGGTCTGACACAAGAATCCTTGTCAAACACCTTATGCCTTCTTCTATTCATTTGAAAAATTGATACAAAATACAAGATAGAAACCTTGCTTCTTCACACTAACCAACCAACCTTTTTCACACTTAAATTCATTAAATATATACAATTATCTCATCCCTGAACTTAAGGGTTCGAGCTCAACCATTTCCCTAAAGATAGAATCAGATACGTTAAATTTGGAATTGCTTGGTAGGAATAGGGACCGAATTTCTGAAAATAATAGTCAAATATTATATCATATCTCTCGATTCATGATAAATTTAACAAAAAAGGAGGTTTTTTTTCTATTTTCTTGTTATTGAGAGAAAACTCTCGCAGGTTTTGAAAATTCTTCTCCCTCTCCTCGGAATCAACACCCAAAGATCATGGCTAAAACAGGAAATGACGAAATCTGAAAAAATATTTTGTAAGGATTCATTCAAATATTCCAACATATTGCACTTGTTAAAAAATGGAAGGAGGTTTTTATTATTTAGATATATTTTTACAAATACCTCTTTCACATTTTCAAAATTTATCTCCATTTCGTCAGAAACCTATTTTGGAGGTAACTTCTCAAACAGTTAAAAACATTATCCCAATGATGAGAAAAATGAATGACTCTGAATCCACTCATTTTTTTTTATGAAGCTTGACCCTAAACCTACTTAACTCAACCTCTTAGGATACTAATTACTTTTTTCGTTATCCTTCACACTCTTTGACATAATTACATTAAATAATGAAATTTTATTCTATAATAAAACCAATAGCTTGATATCTAGAAGATCAGAGCCTAACCTTTTACACACTTGCCAAATAATTTGAAAGACAAAAAAGAAAATTCTGACTACTATGACTATAGGATACTAACAACTCTATTGAACAATGGTGTTCTTAATGGATACTAGTGTTTTAAAGAAAATGGAAGGAGGAAGGCGAGGATGATCCATGTTGTTAATGCTAAAGAAAATCATGTGATCATCTAAGGGTCCATAGTGCCCAAAGCAAATACTAGATATTTTCGTTGAGATGGGAATTCCTAGAGAACTTCCAACATTGACATGGTAGGAGAAGACTACACCAGATCATCTACTATGTTGTATGTGTGGGTGCAACATTTCAACATAACAAACCTTTAGTGATCTTGGATGGAACCTCAACCGTAGGTGGAGGGATACGTAAGGTAGCATTGGGTGATGAAATAGGCTCTACGGATACTTTAGGTTGTGCATCAGTTGTTGGCTTCTCAAGAGGTTTTTCATATTTGCATGACTATGTTTGGAGGTTAACTTCTTTGAAGTTCGTCATAAGGATTTGGTAAGACACATTCCCTGGTTGATGAGAGGGGGGAAGTGGAGTATTTTCACCATCCTTGGTGGCCACATATCCTTGGTCATGGAAGGGGTTCCTGAGCACTGCTAGCTGCATAGAAGGAGGAGCAAGTGGAGCTATAGGTTGTTTCCCTGTAGAGGAAACTTCTTGATCTTCCAATGCCTTGCACATTTGAGGGAGAAGGGGACAATCATGAGTATAATGTCCACAAGTGCCACAACAAGAACAAGGTTTGTTTATATGACGGGCCTTGTTCTGCATGGGTTGTTCACCTTATTTCTAGGTTGCAATACTAAACTGGTCACCCTTATGGGGATTAGGCTAACAACCTTAGTTTCCTTGGTTTCCCTGAGATGGTTTATTTTGGTTAGGCTTCCCCTTATTCTTCCTCTTGGGGTTAGGGGAAGGGCAACATTCTCTTGATCATATACATGCCCCTGAGGAGGTAGTGGTTGGTGTGGAAAAGGGGGTTGAGGCATGGGAGGTTAAGGTGTTGGTGCCATTAGGGCTAAAGCACTAGGTTGTGTATAAGGATAATATGGATTTGTGACAACATTTTGATAAGCAAGATGAGAAATAGTTCGCGCTGGCATTGACTAATGTGGATGGGAAAATGCATAAGATGTATTCATGATTTGGTAGGAATTAACTCATGAAGGATGAGGGGGAGGATAACCGTAGGTGGAATTGGGCAACCCTTGACGTTGGTCGTAACCTTACAAATATGAGGAAGGTTGAGGGTATGATATTGATACAATTACAATTTCAGCGACATGAGATGCCCCTGGTGTAGAAGAAGCACGAGGTTGAGGGAGTTCGGGGAAAAGGGTATAGACATAACTCGATTGGGCATAAATCAAATCAAACTTCAAATTTATCTAGATGGCTTCTTCCACAATTTGAGGGAAATTGGGTGCAAAATATTTACCACTAGGAGAGAGGAGGGGTCAGAAGAACCAATCCATGTAAATGAAATCGTTGAATTTCAGAGATTTGCATAAGCTTTGTCTTCTACTCCATTGTTGGACATGATCAGAAATGCGGGTGGAAGAAGTTTAACAGAATGAGGTCAAAATTTCGGTACTGGTATCATAACTGATAGGTAATTGCAAATAAGATAAGAAGGCATTGGAAAGGGTCACAAACATCGAATGTGTTGGGTGTGGAGCCTGATTATCTTCTATATTCAAAAGTACCACCACATTGGACCCCAGTTCAAAATGGGGGCGGCAACGCCGCCCGTAAAATTTTCGCTGTAAGCGGGGTCCAGGGGGGGGCGTCTACGACCTTTGGGAGCCCCCCCCCTGGTAGGGGCTTTCGGGGGCAACGCCCCCGAAACTAAAAACAACTGTAAAATTGCCTTGTAAAAGTATAGTAATTTCTAGTCAATCTGGGCCATTCATTAGGCTGATGATCTGATGGTAGAACTTATGTTTAGCTTAGGGTTTTTTGCCCTAGAAGGCAACCCCTCTCTTTGTATGAGGGCATTGTATTTGAGGCTGTGATATAGATGTGTATCCTGTGTGAGCGAGAAACAGAGAGGTGATACTGTGAGAGAAGACAGAGGATATTACAGTGGATTTGCTGTAGGTTGTGTCTCTTCATTTTGTTGGATAATAGAAAGGAAGGACTGGCTGTTCGCGGTGGACTTAGCCCAAACTGGGTGAACCACAGATATATGTGTCTCTCTTGTTTTGTGCATTTTCTCTGTCTATATTTCTGCAATATTTTATGTGTTCCATTACTCCGTAATATTTAATATTCTAACAACTGGTATCAGAGCCGAAGGTCTATTTGGCTGATAAACTCGTAGGAAAGAAGGGTTCCTAGTTCGAGTGGGAGCAATGGCGGAAAATGGTAAGTTTAGGGTCTAGAAATTTAACGGCCAAAACTTCTCGTTGTGGAAGATGCAAATGGAAGATTATCTGGATCAGAAAGATCTATACCTACCATTGGGCGGAAAATTAAAGAAGTCGAAGGATATGGACGATGAAGAATGGAACCTTCTTGATAGAAAAGCACTCGGAACAATACGACTGTCTCTTGCAGCGTCGGTCGCCTTCAACATTTTGAAGGAAACAACGACAAAGGGTTTGATTAAGGCGTTGGAGAAACTATATGAAAAACCCTCGGCCTCAAACAAGGTATTTCTTATGAAACGGTTATTTAATATGAAGATGTCGGAAGGTGGATCTGTTGCAGATCATTTAAATGATTTTAATACTGTTACAGGTCAGTTATGTTCTGTAGGGGTAAACTTTGATGATGAAGTTAGAGCTCTTCTATTCTTGTGCTCATTACCAGAAAGTTGGAATGGTTTAGTAATGGCTATTAGTAACTCTGTTTTTGGATCTAGTACTTTAAAGTTTGATGATGTTGTCGGTGCTATCCTTAGCGAGGAAATGCGATGAAAAAGCTCCGGTGAGACATCGGGAAATGCTTTGAGTGCAGAGTCTAGAGGAAGAAAAATGGAAAGAGGAAAGAGCTCAGGATACCGCAGTAAATCAAGGAAAGGCAAATCGAAGTCCAGATTAGGGATAGTGTGCTGGTAATGCAGAAAGAAAGGACACCTAAAGAAAGACTGTATATCTCGGAAGGGAAAAGAAGGAGATTCACAGCAAGAAAACAATCATGAAGCAAATGTGACAGGTGAGGTGTTACAAGATGCTTTGATTCTTTCTTTCGAAAATATTACTGATTCCTGGGTGGTAGATTCAGGGGCCTCATTCCATGCCACACCTGATAAGAAATACTTTCATGAATATGTTCAAGGAGATTTTGGACAAGTTCGTTTGGGTGATGATAAACCCTGTAAAATTGTTGGAATGGGTAAGGTTCTTGTAAAACAGCAGAATGGAAACCAATGGCTACTAAAGGAGGTAAGGCATGTCCCAGATCTAAAGAAAAATCTGATTTCAACAGGGCAGTTAGGCGGTGAAGGTTGTGTGACAACTTTCACAGATAAAGCTTGGAAGGTCACCAAAGGAGCCCTGGTAATAGCAAAAGGCGAAAAGGTTGGTACATTGTATTTATGCAATGGTATTTCTAACTCTGTTAATGCTTTAACTTCCAAAGGAGCAGATGCAGCATTATGGCATCATAGGCTTCGACACATGAGTGAAAAGGGATGAAGATTCTTCACTCAAGGAATTTATTGCCGGGTTTGAAGAATGTTGATTTGGACTTCTGTGAGAATTGCATTTATGGAAAACAGAAGAGAGTCAGATTTCTCATAGTTGGGAAAGAAAAGAAGAATGAAAAATTAGAGCTTGTGCATACAGATGTATGGGGACCTGCTCAGGTATCATCTCTCGGTGGCTCTCATTATTATGTTACTTTATTGATGATGCAACTAGAAAAAATTGGATTTATTGTATTTAGAATAAATCTGATGTATTTGATACTTTCAAGAAATGGAAAGCTTTGGTTGAGATTGAGACAGGAAAGAAATTGAAGTGTCTTAGATCAGACAATGGAGGTGAATATTGCAGTAGAGAGTTTGATAGGTATTGTTCATAGCATGGAATTCGCAGAGAGAAGACAGTTCCAAGAACACCACAAGAAAATGGTGTGTCACAAAGGATGAACAGGACAATCATGGAGCGTGCAAGGTGCATGAGATTGCATGCAGGATTGCCGTTACAGTTTTGGGCAGATGCTATAGATATTGTTGTTTATCTAATAAACAGAGGGCCTTCAAGTTCCTTGGATGGTGGTGTTCCAGAGGAAGGATGGACAGGTAAAAAGGTAAACTACTCTATTTTAAAGCCTTTTGGTTGTGAGGCCTTTGTCCATATTGATAAAGAAAATAGAACAAAGCTTGAAGCAAAGTCAAAGAAATGTACCTTTATTGGATATGGTGTTAATGATTTTGGTTATCGCTTATATGATTATGAAAATCACAAAATCATTAGGAGCAGAGATGTAATATTCAATGAAAAAGTCTTGTATAAGAATCAGTTGCAGGAAAAGAAATAGGAAAAAGAAAACAAGGAATCTGCAGTTCTTGATGAAATTACTGAAAGTAAAGGCCTGAAATAATAATAATCAAGAACCACACAACAACAACATCACAACTTACAACAGGCACCCCAAACACCTGAAAGTGGTGTTAGAAGATCTACTAGGATAAGTGACCCCCTGACGATACTCTCCTTCATTATTATTTATTGTTGCTGATTCCGGGTGTAACCCGAATGTTATGAAGAAGCAATGCAGGTTGAAAGCAGGAAGAAGTGGGAGGTAGCCATGGAAGAAGAGATGGACTCCTTAATGCATAACCAGACTTGGGATTTAGTCAGTTTGCCTGCAGGAAAAACTACATTGAAGAATAAATGGGTTTACAGGTTGAAGGAAGAAGATGGAGGAAAACAGAGGTACAAAGCTAGACTTGTGGTGAAGGGGTTTGCACAGAAGAAAGGTATTGATTTGATGAAATATTTTCTCCTGGTAAAAAATGACTTCAATCAGAACTATTTTGGTCTGTGTAGCGTGAAGATTTGCATCTTGAGCAGTTTAGATGTAAAGACAAACCTTTCTCCAGGGAATTTGGAGGCAAGATATATATGCAGCAGCCCAAGATTGAAGTGAAAGGGAAGGAGAAACTTGTGTGTAGGTTGAAGAAGAGCTTGTATGGCTTAAACAGGCTCCAAGGCAGTGGTATCTAAAATTTGACAAGTTTATGTCTGAACAAGGTTATACTAGATGTCACTCTGATCATTGTGTTTATCTGAAAAAGCAAAATGATGGCAGCGATATTATATTGTTATTGTATGTAGATGACATGCTTGTTGCAGGATCTAACATGCAGGAAATAAATGTGCTCAAAAGAAAATTGGCAAATTCATTTGCAATGAAGGATTTGGGAGCTGCAAAACAAATCCTTGGTATGAGGATAACTAGAGACAGGAAAAATCGTAAATTAACATTGTCTCAGAATGAGTACATACAAAAGGTGTT
>APFE031097702.1:289258-307968 GCA_000404065.3 Pinus taeda
TTCATCTTGCAAAGAACTCAACATTTCATTCTAGGACGAAACATATACAGCTCAAGTACCATTTCATACGATCAATGTTGGAAGATGGAGAGTTGAAGCTGGAAAAGATACACACTAGCCAGAACCCTGCAGATTGCTAACAAAAGTTGTAACCAGGGAGAAACTGAGAATATGCTCAGTTTCAGTTGGTCTTCAAGGATGACGATGAAGATGAGAAACAGCCAGGTCCAGAGAGGAGTCATTGTCTAGCAAATGGAGTAGCGGTGGAGTTGCAACAATCAGTCTCCAAGTGGGAGATTGTTGGGTGTGGAGCCTGATTATATTCTATATTCAAAAGTACCGCCACATTATACCCCAGTTAAAAATAGGGGCGGCAACGCCGCCCATAAAATATTCGCTGCAGGGGGGGTCCAGGGGGGGTGGCTGCGACCTTTGGGAGCCCCCCCCTAACGGGGGTTTCGGGGGCAGCGCCCCGAAGCTAAAAACAACTGTAAATTGCCTTGTAAAAAGTAATAGTATATTCTAGTCAATCTGGGCCGTTCATTAGCAGATGATCTGACAGTTAGAACTTATGTTTAGTTTAGGGATTTTTTCCCTAGAAGGAAACCCCTCTCTTTGTATGAGGCATTGTATTGAGGTTGTGAGACAGATGTGTATTCCGTGTGAGCGAGAAACAGAGAGGTGAGACTGTGAGAGAAGACAGAGGATATTACAGCAGATTTGTTGTAGGTTGTGTCTCTTCATTTTGCTGGATAATAGAGAAAGGAAGGACTGGTTGTTCAGGGTGGACGTAGCCCAAACTAGGTGAACCACGTATATCTGTGTCTCTCTTGTTTTGTGCGTTTTCTATGTTTATATTTCTGCAATATTTTATGTGTTCCATTGCTCCGTAATATTTAATATTCTAACACAACTCCTTCATGATAAAAGCCATGTGTAACCTTAAGGAGGAAAGGAATGGCAGGGGACGAAGCCACCACTCTTGCATGTATGGTAAATATCTTAGGGTGGTAGTGCGCATGCATGAAGTTAATGTTGATGGAAACATTCTGAGAGACACCTTATTGTAGTGGTTAAGGGTCTACCTCTTCTCATTCTCAGACGTTAGTTTACTAGATTTTGTCTCTGATATTGGTTTCGTGGTCTTGGGTTGCTCGGGGTTGCTCCAGAGGGAAGCTACGTAGGTGGGCTACTCAGGTGCAGTTAGCTCCCTCCGTGTCATGTCCTCGAACCTCAGGTATGTTATTTCTCTCCATCCTTTTCATTGCATGCTCTCGACGTCCTTCATGCATGTGTCGATTCGAAAAGGAAGGTTAGATTATATGGATGATGCAAGCCAGTGGATTATCTTTCATGAATTATGGAAAGATCTCGAAGGGTCATATTATGAACTATCTACATTCCATCTCATTGTCTCTATTCTCTGTGGAACTTTACTCTCCTGCATGGGAATGTATGGTATTTTTGGAGCTTGGAGCTTGGAGTTCTCAACATGATACATATTTGGTTTTCTGTGTTCGCCATATCCTTCATTCGTTGTCTATGAAATTGTGGACGAAACAAGGTTTTATGCATCTATTTCTTTGTATTTTATCCTTGTGTTTGGTCTTAAGCAGGCTTAGGGAGCCTGAGTCTGCAGTTCGTTTCCTGGGAAAGAGACCCATCTTGTTTCTTTGCAGTGGTTGGGTTAGGGCCTAATGTTTAGTGTTTGATGTCGTTATTTTATGTACACCTTCTAGGTATTTATTGTCTGTGTAACAACTGAGACCTAAGAATGTCTGGTTCCTTCACACTCAAGGTCTGGGTTATCTATTTCAAGAGTTTATCCCCACCATTCCTTTGCAGACATTCTTCATGGATTGCCCCACCTCAGGTTATGGCTCACTGGCGAGAGGTGGATGTGGTCACAAAAAGAATGTGGGACGGTGCAACATCAATATTCCAACCCAGCCCTGTCAACAAAGGGGTCGGGGTTGTAGATATACAACTTGAATAATCTAAGATGTTACACATGCTTACCAAACAGGAACTCCTTCTCAAGTTCAACATTTGATATCGAATTGGGGATCATAGCTTAATCAGCGGGCATAAATGGAGATTCACTTGGAAGATTGGAGAGACCTGGTCTTGAACCCTAGCCACTCCAAAGGTTACTCCTCTCAATATAAGTAGACTATCCATTTGTATTGGTTAATGAAGAACATTGCAGCTAAGGCCATTATGAACCATCTAGCTAGTCCCTCTAAGCTTAACACTGGTTTTCAATATCTTCAAAAGGAATTTCATCTGATTCAATTCCAACTTTAGCAGCATAATGCCTGCCTCAGCCACATTGAGAAACAAATTTTGTGTCTTCCCATGTCTAAGTTGTCAGGTTCAAGTGCGAAATATCCCACCCTTGTGCATTCATGAGATGAATAACATTATGCTTAGTTTAGTTTGATTTTAAATTTTGTTTAACTATATATGGTAAATCTATCAATTAGACTTTTATGTTTCAATTACTTAGATCGTAGAAGTTTACAAGAAATTCAGCCATATAAGGCTTTGTTAGACAAACTCAAACTTTTATTTGTTTGGATTGCATACAATGTTGTTCAATGGATGGCATACCTGATTTCCCCATGGGCAGGTTGAGACCACCGAACTCCTTGATTACTAGTTGTAACCTTCTTTTTGAAGAAGATCAATGAAAAGGTCGCGCCAAGCTTACAAAAAAAAACTTAATGTAATTATAATGGTATTGTTGGCAAGTACAAAGTGTAGTTAGTAGCCAAAATCTATGTGCAAAAGGAAGGATAAATCATGAATAATTTGTTTTACCTGTAGCTAATATTTCAAGCATAAGAGTTGTACTAGATATTGCAATGTTTTGTAAATTGCCTGCTCATAAGATGGATGTAAAATTTTCTTTTTTGAACGGATGATAGATGAAGAATGGATCAACCACATGGATTCATGTGACCAGCAAAGAGAACCATGTCTATAAGTTGCAAAAAGCATTGCATATTACGGAAAATTCAATATTTCACAAATGCAAGCAATATAGAGGTGAAGACCTACATTTTGTGCAAATTCAAGATCTAGAAAAAAGTAACTCGCTTCAATTGTAGAGATAACTAACCATAGTTATAAGACACTTGAAACAATATTTTTTTATGAAATATATTTATCTCTACAAAGATAAACTAGTTTAGGCTTGGTCTAGAAAATAATGTGTGACCAATGGGAAAACTCTCAAAATCTTACTCTCAATTGAGATTGGACTAGGGGACCTGACATTGTGCAAATTCAAGAAATATATAAGTGGTTGGAATAGTACAAGAAAACATTATAGGGTGTAAGATATATAAACACTTTGTAGTGAGTATAATCTGCCTAAAACTTTTAAAAATAAATTAAAATACTAAGAAAAGAAAAAGGAGTAGCGAATAAGATTTTGAGAGTGCTCCCATTGATCACCCACCATTTTCTAGACCAAACCTAAGCGTACACTTTTCATTAAAAAAAAAAGGTATTATTTCAAGAATCTTATAAATTTGGTCAATCATCTCTACAACTGAAGAAAGCACCTATATCTTGGTATGCATAGATCAATTATATTTTAAGATAAGCATGATTCTAAAAATGTGATGTATACTCCAGTGTGTATTTATAAACCACTACAAGTGGAGGATTTTTATTTTTTGAACAAGAAAAAAACATATATTTATATTTAAAAAATGATGTGGACAAGTTGAGCAGTAAGAGAGTACAAAAAGTGGAACAACTGCAAAACTATCTCTTTCTAAAGAATACTTATAAGTTCAAAAAAATTGCCAAGTAGTTGGGTTACACCTGTTGTTCGATGTATAAAATTAAATATTATATAAGTATAGGTGTTAACAAACTAGAAAATAAAATCTACTACATTGAAATGAATTTAAAAAACTTGTAAAATCTCATTATCACCAAGGGCTCCTATTTTATTCCATTCATGAGCTAGGAGTCGAACATTCCATTTCCTTTCTCAGTATGATGGGACTATTCTTGGACTAAATATCCCTTGCCCAAGGAGTGTGTTTCTCTGGTAATTGTTCCACGGGCCAATCCCAAGGCCAATTAATAGAGAATACCGCAATGAGTGTAACAGTGATCCTATTTTTTTATTTTATTTTAGAAAAGAAAATTCATTGTTTTCCTTATCAACAGTTTAAAAGCAATAAGCCTTGGTTTATGGGAAAAATACACATGAAGGTGCATAGAACCCTTACATCTTACCATGATTCCCAAAAAGCAGGAGACATCAATTCCATCTCTCAAGGTAGTTCGGTGTTACTATTGCTGCCAGTATTTTTTTTGTAGTTGTGCCATACCCAAATCTACTAGTATTCATTTGTGATGTTTGACTCAAGTTTGATGTAATTAGGTTTATATTCAAGTCCTATCCAAATTTGGTAAAATAGATACTCAATCATAGCAAAAAGGCAGCAATATGAAGTGGGTTTTGTTGTCCCTTTTAATGGCACCTACAACACGAGTGCTTCGGAAGACATAGAAAGCTTCCTAGAGACGGCCTCTGGGTTGATTGTAGACTAGTGTCTCATACACATTAGATAGAGGAGTGCATGGAATATTTATCAATGGGGGCTTTCGGTTCGCACTCCAATTGTCATGAAGTTTAAAAATATAATAAAAGGAGGCTTGGTTCAATAGCCCTTCATTAAGGTAGACTCAAGCCAATACATGGACCCAAATGCTCAGGGGGTAAATTGGGCCAACCTCAAAGAGAAATTTCTAGTTCTGGTGGCCAACACACAACAACAAGCAGCTTAGTATTGACATTATAGTAAAGTGAAGAGGAGGAAAGGGACGAGCGAAATCGGTGCATATAGTTGATTTCATTGCAGAATCCTAAGCCACGATGTTCCAACAGAAATATGGAAGAGGGAGGGGATGAAAGAGTGGCAGGAGTGGAGCGCTAGTCAGGGTTTCAGGTCATATACTCATGGGCACATTTGTATCCAAAAGCTAAAGAAAATATGTGCATATTATAGGTACTTAAGTAAATCCATAGTTAACATGGTTACTGTTGCTACTTGGTAACAAATATAAAATCATGAACAAGGGAGAAACTGACAGCTTCATCAGACTATTTCAAAGAAGGAAAAATATATATGGAATGAGATTATAGAGGGGAAAACATATTGTGCATTGATCTTCTTGGAATCATCGGGATAATTTCATTAATACTTGGAGGATCCAAATAACTAGTCCATGACATTCAGCAGTGTATTGCTCAAGTCCCTCATGAACATGCAAGTAGAACCAAAAGTGGAATCGCAGAATTCAGACCCTTAGGTGTAGAATTATGGAACCTATATTAAGTGTTTCTTCCCCCTATTTATACAGAGAAGGGGGGCTTTGAATGAACAGTTTACAAAAATATCTTATCCTAAGCTCCAGTTGTCTCACAGACTAGTTGTCTCGGCATGCAAGGCTCTACTACCCCAAAATGATTTCATCGGGATTTGATTCCCTTCTTTAAAATACATAGAAATTATAGGATTAAAAGAAAAAGGAAAAACTTAAATATGATGGAGGCAGTGTCCCTTTGTTGTTCCTGTGAATTCCCTCAATCAAGCCATGTATTTGTTACAATATGTCTCTCCTCTGCTCGGTCGGTTTTTGTTGCTTTCGCCTTAACTGCCTAAATTCACCATTCTCTAGAGCTGATAGCGATCAACTGTGGTTTCTTGTTACAGAGTAAAAGTGGAGAATGTCCTGGCAGTCCTTCATTGTGTATCTAAGTGGAGCCCAATGTTGAGTCATTAAGTCTTCCTGAGCCCCCCATACTAATTTACTGTTGCACCATACTTCATTCAATGCTTCAACTACTGACCCATCCGCCTTCAAAGCCATGTACCATACTATCGAGGCTTTATGGCAGTGGGACTTTTACTCTAAAAGGTGCTATAAAACAGCGAGTTCTGATGCTCCTTGGACCCCTTTGGTTTAGCCCCTATCTGCATTTCTTCTCATATGACCAAGTGCTTAGCCTAATGTCGAAAGCTTCTTATCGGCAACTTGTAATCGGGATTTATAACTTGGAGTTGAGACATTTCAACTTCATCGATCGTCGATCGTCGATACCCCTATAGTGCTTAGATCATGGTTCTTCGGCCCTTTATGTAACCATGGACTAGGCCCTTTATTGCATAATCGTAATTGAAGTTTTAACTTAGATGTAACAACATGCCTCATCCTACAATTTGCTATTGTCGATGTGACATCATCTACTGCCACGTGTCACCTTGTGAGTGGTGACACGTGTCACCTTGTTTTGGCCCCTTATGACCCCTTGAAACATTGAATCCGCATGTCATATGTCCTCCGTACTACCACATCATGATGTTTTCAGATGCCCCGGGTCTTTATCAGATCCAATAGTGTTCTGCCACATGGCCCCACTAGAGGAGAGAGAGAAAGGGCCCACATGCCCTTGGTTTTCACTGAATTTCTTTGTTAAATTATTTTAAGCCTTCCCTAGTGATTTACACTATCATATCGCAACTCATGATATTGAAATATTTTAGTGTTTTCACCCCACTGGTGGGCCGATTCACCAATTTGCAATATGCTCCCGGACCTCCTATCGTCGATCATCTTGAACCTTTGATTGCCTCATCGCTGCCAACACCTCCAATCGTCGATTCGCCCCGGAGCTCTGACATTGGTGATTTCCGATATCGGTGATCATTGATCATAATTTTTCTCTATCCTCCCCTACTTGCTACTTTGAAAAACTTTTATTGCAATTTGCGATGAGCCTTACCCTTGGTCCTTTTCTCTTTGTTTTCTGGCTTTCAAGGGAGACTTTAATCTACTCTAACTTCAGATCTAGAAGTCCATTTTCGAACTTTCATATACCATTGGAAAGATAGTTCTGAGCACTATGCAATAGAGAGCTTTTGATTTAGCTTTGAGATATTTTGTGGCTTTGGAGATGGCTTCAAACTTCACTGCTCCTTTTCACCCTTTTCACAGTTGAAAACACATTTAGCAGTGAGTGACAACAGGTTCATTCTATGAAATGATTGAATTTGGCATGTGAATCTAACATCTAAGGACCATTAAAAATCCCATGGATGGAGATTGATCAAGATTCAACCTGTCATCATGGATGGATACTAACCTAGGTTCAAAATGTTGTTTTCCTTATGACAAGTATCTTGTAACATGCCCCCATATATCTCTTATTCTCTCCCTATCTCTTATCCAGATTTTTGGATAAGCATGTCAACGAAATCAATGAGAGAAACATCTAAGTTCATGGATCAATGAGGGGGATAGTTGGAGCATGTATCTTTGAGAATAACATTTAATGGAATTCAGAGTTTAGGGTACTAATTGAGATTGACAAGGTTACTCTACCTAAGCTTGTAGGGAATTTTAGTTACATAATGGGATGTAGATAGTTTTGAGAAAAATATTACACTAGATATTCTCATGGACGAATTGTAAATCACAACTATGTCTAATGAGAGTGTTGTAACCACGTGTATGCCAACAAAACTGAGTGAGAGCCCCATTTGAGCAAGTTTATCTTGCTAATGCATGTGACACGACAATGATGAATACAAAAAAAATAGGTCTATGTTAATAATGCATCTACTTCCATGCTAAAGGGTTCCAGTGTTTATTGAAAATATGGGTCTACTTTCAATGTGCCTATCTTGAAGCATGAGCTACTTTGTCTTCCCATATTGTCTCAACGCTATTGTACTCAGCTATCCCAATGACCTACTTTATATTCAATAGTTGGACCTAAATAATATTATTTTATCACCATAACTCCACCCTATTGAATTTGGAGTGTGTACTATATGACCAAACTTCCCCAATGAAAAATTATCTAAATCATGGAAATTGGCTTCTGCACTGTAAAATAATTACTGCAGGAAACTAAACAACCTCTAAAAACATCTATCTATAATGAATTTATAAACACATACTATAGCAAACAAATAACATAACTCAACAACTGCTTATCAAAACCTATCACTAATTGTTAATAATTCTGCACATGAAAATCTACTACAAAAAAACCACTAAATTGTTCAACATAAAATCTCTATTGTTGATCCATACCCTCACATTTATTTTATAGAAATGAAAAGTGCATACTAAGGTCTACAAAATTATATCTAAAT
Organism: Pinus taeda; assembly: GCA_000404065.3. Lineage (NCBI taxonomy): Eukaryota > Viridiplantae > Streptophyta > Pinopsida > Pinales > Pinaceae > Pinus > Pinus taeda. The sequence continues at coordinate 297,451 of APFE031097702.1, forward strand.
CATAGATATATGGATTTGCAATAGAATGATGTGGTGGACTCCAAGCCAAGAGTTCATATTACCTTGGGATCTGCTCCATAACTAAAGGTCGAACTCCAAGACAAAAAAATAAAATAAAATAAAATAAAATTGTACTATCCTCAACATGTTATCTACTTTAACTGGAGATTAAGAACATGGATAACCTTATCTTGTCCTCACCCTACCTAAAATCAGTGCACACATGCATGCCAACTAATAGAAGGGAAATTTAGGGTTGCATCCTCTTGTCTTTTAATCATGTTTCCATCATCTACAGATTAGATCTATTGTTGATGTAACAAAGAGCACCAAATTTGTTGTATGTACTCCAACACATAACATATTGTCATAGGCACACACTCTAATAGGTTGTTGAAAATGTAATTTTAGGCAAATTTGGTTATAATTCGTGATTCCCTAATAGAAGTTATAAGGATCAAGCTTTGTAGTAACATGCATACTTGCATGTATATTGTAACCATTAGAAGCAACCCATAACAAGATGTTAAAATAATATTCCATGTGGTTACAAAGATAGACACCTGTAACTGATACTATGACCCCTCACTCCAAAATGGTATGATATTGAGCAAACAATAAAAATTCCTCCTTCAAGAGACACAGAGGCCATCAAGAGTTTCATGACAACAATGAATAAGATTTATGGTTTAGATTAAGAAGAAGCACCCCCTTCTTATTTTTTCACGTGGATAATGTGAATTTAGCACAATTGAGGCTTTGTGTGATGGGCATTGTGGCAACCATCCAATAAGCTAGTGGCAAACTCATGGTGTACTTTTCTAGGTGCTGCAAGGATTTGTTATATAATTTCTCACACAAGTAGCAAGTTCTCATCCCCTAAGAAAGGAGTTGGAGTACTTATTATTTAGTGAAGAAGAAAAATCTGGATCTACATAAAACTTTATTTATATTCACAATATTTTTCATCCTCTTTCTTAGGAAGACATTGGGTACAAGAAAGCTACTTCTAAAAAAGAGGACGAATATAAGTTCCACACATAGTACTGCAATATTATAAGCATGCATAGATAGGTACGTTGTGATTAGTCTAGGCATATTTTGGGCATCACAGTTAATAAGGCATTAAGCACTATGTAACTCAGAGATGGGTATTGGGGAAAAATCAACAATTATGCTCCCAACCTTTGACATGCTTCCAACCCTACAGCTGTCACCCCTAGCTTGTGTAACTTATCTCATTCCCCATACCTCCAAGGATTCTAGAGGTTTGATCTAACCTCCACCCTCATGGCATAAGGTATTTATTTATAGGCTGGTGAAGGGGTTCCAAAGGCAAGCTTCCTCCACCCTGCAACCCACGTGATATGTATCACCACCCACTAGTCATTAAGGGATTCCAAGGAGAAATGTCTCTGCCCTTTCATAAAAAAGGGACTCCAGAGATCAACATCTCCACCCTTTAGACAATAGGGATTCCATAGGCATTGTCTCCACCCTAACTGTGCTCAAGATTTCCAGAGACCCATCCCCACCCTATGTACCAAGTTGGAACGATATGGGATTAGCCAACCTCTTATGAAAAACCTTTTCTCTCTAATGTGACCACTACAGTTAATTTCATACCGTAGAACCTACAAGGTTTATTCAAGAAGGTTTCCAAGGGATGATACTTCCCATTCCTTGAATCTGGTCACAAGTTTGGTAGCCCAAAACAATGATTAGCTAGCAAAAACTCAAGCAGAATATCAAATACAATTATATTAAAAACAATATAAAAATAAAAGCTCTCACTAATTAAGCTAATTAACTAAGAGAACCCTCTTTGCAACATGAATTTTCATCAAAATCATTACAGACAGAAACGCCAATTCAAAATCCTAAGCTTCGAGCCAATGTATCCCCTTTATTATGTGGCTCCTACTGAACTAAAATTATATGCAATTGTCTCAAACTAACATACAACCGCCTCTTTCCCTCGGTATGTAATTTAAGCAATACCAATTAGGGTTCATGTTCATGAACCACGCATATAATTTTTCTATGGATATTCAGAGGAGCTTGCCACGGGGATACACATTTTCGTTCTCCACGGGTGTTGTTGGCGTACATTTCTCTTAACTAAATCCAATGTTAAGATGTTGGTGTAACCAAATCATATGAAAGAACATAAGATAACTTCCTAAGATGGACAACTTACCATGTGTCTCATTGAGTCAGGACCTTTCTAAACTTTGTAAGAGTGATGGTCAAAGGGAAAATATGCTTTAGCAACATGAATATTGTTATGCAGATGCAAGCCAATTATTTTAGGAAAAATTTCAAATATTTTTCATTTAACACTCAAGAGTATAAGGCTTATGAATATCAAGTCATAATTTGGAGGCATTGTGATTTGCAAACACATCAGACCCTTATACAATGAGTTATAACCAATGATCTCATGAGAAACACAGACAACATACAGTAAGAAAACTCGATGGAATGATATAAACTTATTGCCAATGTATTTGCAAAGAAAATGCTAGCAAGGGTCTAAGACCATAATATTTCCTAAGTATTTTGATACTAACCTGTCACGCTGCAAGCTCCCTTATGCTCCTGTCTCAGCAAGACCAAGCTGCCACTCCTATGCGACTGATGTTGCAATCTCACCCTTAGCTACTAAATTGTTTCCTTCTTTTTTCTTCCTGCATTGCCCAGACTCTCGTTTTTCCTCCTTTCTCATGCTCTCCCTATTTCTTCCTTATTTCACACCATCTCCTCCTCTTCCCCACCTACTTCCTTTTCTATTATTTCCCTTCACCTCCAGTTAGTTAGGTCGGTACCCTGTCTCCTTGATTTTTTCTGCCATTTGGCCCCCTTATTCTTCCTAGTTTTTTCACTATTCGTCACCTTTGCAGACCTCCTTCTAGAATCTTCCAACATTCCCCTTCTCCACTTCTCCATGTTCTCTAAAGTCTGCCAAAAATCTCTCCAAAACTCCATTCCTCCTCTCTTGAAGTCTCTCTTCAATTTTACTCCCTCTCTGACCTCAACCATGTGAAATTCACTTCTAAAATATATGTTAGCCCTCAAAGAATCATTTTCCGTGCCCACATTCTTTTTTTATATGGTAGTGAGAAAATGAATGATAATAAGGAATATTCATTTTTTTAATGCGTTTATTACCCCATGGCATTTATGGCCATTTTAAGAGTTAAGTTGGGCCAACAAACTTAACTATGTATCAAGTGTGAAAATTAGTATGTATATCTTTTATTTCTTTGTATTATATACTTTCATGTAAACCAACCTCTTATTTATTATTCATACCCTCTTACTTACTTAAGTTTGGGTAAGGGCATTTAATTGGGTAGGTAGGGGTGTTACAATGAGCATCAAGATGATCAATCTGTTGCCTCTTCTTGGCCATAGTTTCCATCATTTTTTCACTATGAGAGGTCACTCAAGATTTGGAGGAGATCTCTATTATTATGAATCTAATTACCCATTCACAATAGCTTTGATCCCCAGAGACCTCACACACACATTGGAAATGGAAACCTTTTGCTACCATTTTCACCTGAAAGACAACAATGTATACAGAAGGGCCAGGGACCCCCATAATGGAGGAGAGAAAGGAGTAAGGAGAATTCTCTTGATTTGAATATGGGAGGACCCAAAGCTAGCACACACCACTAAGAAATGTTGAGCATGATACAATTTGATGCAGGAGCATCTTGCCTCCAAGAAAATATACCTTTGATTAGGCATAATGGGTCTTTTCTTACTAAGGGAGTTGGTTCTGTAAATGAGAGTGATAGCTTAATTATTTGTATTTCCATGTTTTGAATGTCTATAAAATTATGTATACAGAATTGAGATTGTAACCAAAGTCAATAATATTTGAATAAGTTAGATAAGATGTAGGACAAATAGCTTGAGAGGATTTTGTGGAGAAAATTATGGATATGAACTAATTTTAGTTTGGATTCCTTTCCAAAGTACATGTATGTAAGTCTAAACAAAATTGATTAATGTGTGATAGGAATTGAGTGAAGTAAGGACAATATGGACAAAGCCAAGACGACTTAATGTAAATCAGGACAAGATTAAGTCTTTCTCAAATTTTGTACAGTTGTATGGATGTTTAGAAGAAAAGTAATTTCATTATGAATGCGAGGACCATGTAAATCTATGTTGAATTCCAGTTGAAACTAACTGTTGCATGTGCCTACAAGAATCCTTAGGAGTAATGGAAAATTATAATGCTTATCCAAGAGGAAGAGAGCTTGGATCAATAGTGTTTAAATCCATCTGCAAGTTATGTGTATGTCCTGTTATTTCTATTTAAAACTTAAATCTTTTTCTCTAGTCATCTTGATTGATATACGCCTAATGCATAACACTAGGATTTATGTATGTAGGAGTTGTTATATAGAGTCCTCACACTTGATCACAATGCATCTCCTCGCATAGAAGACAAGGGAATTTAGCAATAGAACAATATTTTTTTGTCTGGTTTGAGGAAGCTCTTTGAAGAGCATGAAATTCAGTTTAGGGATGCACACAAAGGATACAAAGATGAAGGTGAGGGTACTTAAGTGTATCGTCATTACAATCATTATGAGTAATGAGATGATTGATGCAGTGAGATCGATTACCTAAATCCATTCTTAATGTAATTAAAACTCTTGTTGGAGAGGCTCGGTTCTTATATTACGATCGCATATTCACTAGAGTTGTTGGAAATTATTCCATCACAATGACACGATGTAACTGTGCAATGAAGAAACAATGATAACTAAAAATGAGCATTGCGATGGAGCAGACTAGATCTATCGCATCGCAATTTAATTAGAGCACCCTACACTTGATGCCTTTGATATTTAAATATTGGAGAGCTTAAATGAATCTTCCATGATTGAATTGAATTACACATAATGAATGGATTTTGTGATGGATATAACTATTGCGATGGTACAACATCTATAATTCCTTTATGCAATGGATCACTCATTATAAAAGTCCATGAGTTTTTGTGGAATAAAAAGCTATTTCTGTGATATTATAAAACAAGAGGAAGAACACTTGAAGCAAGGATGCTTGCATGGAATGGAAACAATAAGGAAGCGAATTGATTTTCTACCGCATATGGCCAAGAACAGGACAAGGGTAGATATTGCCATTATAATATCGGCTGATGCAATTGATAATTAAATTCCTGCACTGGTTTTAAGGAGGTGTGATTGGAACCTTAAATTCCCGCACTAGTTTGAAGGAGGTGCGATTGGAAGCTTTAAATAAGGGAATCATATGAAAACATAAGGGAAGGAAGTTTGTGAAGACAATATATGCATGTAATGTTAGGAAGAAGTGCGATGGTTGTAAATAATCCAAGGCTAAAATCCTGAGTTTGCACTAAAAAGAAGTTGTTTGGAGAAAAAGCACTTACAGCAAATCGAAATGCATCGAGTGTGGTTTTGCACGCATTGAAGGAAGAGTTAATTTTCCCCTTTGAGGGTTTGAGAAGAAGTCAAGTCTGAGTGTGAAAAGAATGGAGAGATCCATGTTGGGAAGACTTGTGCTTCTACAACCAGCCAAAGGTAATGAACCACAAAACAGGGGCGTCACTTATGGTCCAAAAATTATGAAGCATTGAACCTGCACCACAAACTAGACCCCAAACAAAAATGAAATCTTGAGACAATGTTGATGAAATAGAGTTATCCACAAAGTATTAGAGCGTTAAAAAACTCACTTTAAACTAGAAGGTGCTTGTCACTTCCAAAATAATCCCACAAAGCATTGAACGGATTGCAATGTTAAGCCTGTGGTTTATGACGAGCTCCATGTTGAATTAATATAAGTATTCTTCATCAGTTAAAAACCTTCATATTGAACCTGAACCCTTAAATTGAAAGGAGAATAGGTTAGAAAACCCTTGAATTTAAGAAGAAAATCAAAGTAAAAATCTTGAATAATTATTAGACCATGAATTACCCTTATAAAAATCTTAAGAGATTGTTATTATAGTTCATCACCTGAATGAAATTTGCTCGTGTTCATGGCTATCCCCTATGCGAAGTAGACCAATATTTTTCCTCAACTAGTGATGTCTTCGTTGAAGCTTTTGCAGGGGGAAATCCTTATATTGAAATTTGTAGAAGAATCAAAAATAATAAAAACCTCAAAAGTTTAACCTCAGAGGAATTAAAGGGAAACCAAAATCCTCCATAGAGTAAATTGATCTTGGATTATCTCAACACTACTTTTACCGTGAGGGGTTTTGATGTGTTGTTCCATCACAGAATTCACAGGGTATGAATATGGTTGGATGTGTTGGTCCATCACAAGGTTCGCAGAGTATGAAGATGTGTTATTGTGAAGTTTCTTTTTTAAGAGAAGGCCACAAAAAAATTAATTTATAGAAATAACAATTTAAAATAAAATAATACTTTAAGACAAAAAAATAGTTTTAAGGCAAAAACATAATTTCATCTTAAAATTAATGTCTTAAAACCCTCTTTCTATAGTAGTGAAATAATATACATTTTCATTGGTCTAAAGATGGGTGCAAGTATATAAATATCCTAGGAATCATGTGAAGGCCATAGGTAAGGTGCCAAAATTAGGTTGAATCCTAGCACTACCATTAAAATCAATCTATAGCTAAAAATAGCTAAAAGTACCAATTTCTCATTTTTGGTGTTTGGCTTCTGACATCTATAGTTGGCTAGCTTTGACATTGATGGTTAGTTAGATTTCGACACTAAAATTTAGTTAGTTTCAACACTCTCAATCACTTAGCTTCTTATACTAATAAGAAACTAACTTCTTACACCAACAATTAACTATATTTAACAACAAAAAATCAACTAGCTTCAATATTGATATGCTAATAAGAAACTATGAGTATGAACAAAACTAGTAAGTTAGAAAATTATGCAGAAACGAAATGATTCCAACATATTGATATTACATTTTCTTACATTCATGTAATTCGATGGTCTCACGACAAAAATGAAATTGCATAACTTCAACAACCTTTATGATAGAATCTATTATATTTTATTTGGTCTCACACTTTACCAACTACACCAAACCAAGCTTAATCATGTCCTTGAGAAAAGGAAACTAAACTATAATATCTTTAGTCCTTGTATGATATGTCAATGATTTACTAAATGTAATGGCACTTTGATTGTAGCAAAAAATTCCCACATAATATTCTTTATAGATTCCTTGGTAGCCCCTGTAGTAGAAATGTCTTCATCCTCTGCACTTGACAAAGTATTGCTTGGACTACTTCTTGGCCATCTAGTTGATGGGTCCACCAAAAAAATTCAAATACACTTGTAGAATTTCCGCTATCTACATCTCTAGCCTAATCAAGATCTATAAAATATCATAAATAGAATTATTCATTTTGATTTTTCTTCTGGCATGAAACATAGCCCTTGGTCTCCTTCAAATAGAAAAAAATTATTTTCACGGTGACCCAATGCTCTTTCCTTTGATTAGACATAAATAGACTAACAACTCCCATTAAATGTGTAATTCCATGCCTACATAAAAAACCCTACAACTTCAACATATGGCATATTGGTCATCTATTCCCTTTCTATTTCAATCTTAAAACATATCTCCGGGAATACAGAGACAGATGAAGAACCATATTTTCCAAAGATAGATGGAATGGGGTATCGTTAAGATGCATTTAGATGATAAAAAAAAGGAAAATGACTTTGTAGTATCATTTGGCTTATACATATTTCTTCCTATATAGAAGAAAGTATAAATCTACATTCAAATGAGGACTCCACCAAGCTACAATTCGGAGAGAGAATGCCATATCAGGTAGACATGAGCTCATGGATGTGCCAATTGACGAAATCATGTTGAATATTTAATGTAATCTCATATACATTATAATCAAAACAAATGGAACATCCAACACCATGGTTAAAATTGTTTTCTCCACATGGAATAATAATTTAGAATTATGAAAACCTTTTTGACTCAACCATTGTGTTTAATGAAATTCCTCAAGAACCATTGCATAAACAACATCCTGAGAAAAAATTGGTTATAATTTTTTTTACCAAAACACAATAGTGTAATGAGGACAAACCCATCACTACATTGCTAACTCATGACACATCGAAACGTTAAAGAATGATAGAAAAGTTACTTATGATTTTGGGCGTGTACCATATACGAATATAGTGCTTTTTAAAATACAATATTTAGTTTCTCTATATGTTTTTAGTTTTAAATATTGCATATGATATCTTGGGAAAATTATATAAATTTGGGTCACAACATTGTTCGATCACAATTGCAACCTAAATTGTTTTAACATGTAGTAAATTTCCCAACTTTCAGAAATATTTATGTTCATTTTTTCATCTCATAATTGAAATCTCACAAGAAAACTTGACACGTATGTATCTAACTTGGGGAAAGAGAAAATAAATAAATTGGATTAGTGAAGAATAAAAAAATTAGAACACCATAGTACCAATAAAAGTTATTCAGTGAACAATATAGTACCAATACCAACATAATTCACAATTCACTTTGCATTCACCATCCACATGTGTCTCATCACAGTGGGATTCACCATCATCTTCACCATTCATGTTAAAATGGGGTTCTCGAGCATCTATATGCTCTTTCTCTACTTCACACATAAAGGCTTCAACTTCTCACTCTGCAATCTTTTTGTGTCTTTTTCACCCATATGCATGTCTACATGATGGGTTTCACTTTTATAGTATTTATGACCATAATCCACATTTGAGTGAGATTCTCCAAGCTTTTTTTTCCTCCTACATTCTTGTTCATTTACCCTCAGACCCGTAGTTGACTTTCTATTGATTCTTCAACATACTGTAATAGAATTTTCTGTTTTATGTCACTTTCCTTTATACCAAATTCTATTTCCAGGGTCTTCCATGCTTCCTAGGAAGATGTAGTTTTTTCTACCTTGCACAAGGAATTCTCATCAAATGCATGTTTTATAAGATCCAGTACTGAGATATCACATACTTCATCATATGGGTTATTAGACTGATACTCAATCAACTCTTTACATTGAAGAAAATTTTTCATTTTGACAGTTCCCAAAAACTAATAAGTTTACTAGTAAATTTTAGAAGTGTTACCAGATCTATCCTAATCCATTCATCCTCGAATTGTTCTAATTCATCCACTTGTCTTTTATATGCCCTGATTCAAAATAATTTGGCTCTTCCTTTCAATTTATTTTCTCAGTTTGCTTCAGTATTTCTTTGTGACCCATGACTATCATATTTATTTTGTCTTTTGTCTTCTTTCCTTATTATGTCATACTTCTAGAAATGAATGTCGCATACACTTGATTATCTTTAAAACTAAACATTCTAACCTTCACTTTAATGGTGGCTCTCAATAACTACTAGCAACTTTGCTAAGTTCTTCTAAGTAGATTCTTATGCAGGCTCATGGCTACAACTTGCAGTGGAGACTCCTTCTTTGGTCAATGGTGGTCTGTCTTTCTTCTTGATATGGTGGTGGCTATGTAGGCTACTCACCCTAATCTTTTAGAAGTTGGGTTTACAAACTCTCAATGAGCTCTAATTTCTACTTATGGACCAATGGATGCAAACTTCAATTTGCAGGCTACTCACAATAGCCAAGGCTCTTAGTGGAAGTAGCTCATGGCCTTCTCAATTCCTTTGGTTCTTTGAAACCCTGTTAAACCTTGATCTGATACCACTTGTTATTTAGATGCAAATATAAACATGCAAACACAAGACAAATAAGTACACAATCTTTTGCTTGAATAAAGAAGGTCTATTCATTAATTATTCTCTCATATACATCCATTGAGTTGTTGTTATTCTCTCTCCGTACTTCACATTACAATGACCCAACCATGAGTATATAAGCACTAAAATTTCTAAATGTGGAATCGTGCAAACTCTAACTTTCTTTTCCTCATGAAAATTATGACTTGACGCTTTAACTAAAGTCTTCTAGCTTCACTTTAACATAAAACGACAATTTTCTTTTCCTTAACTTAGCTTTTCTTGACAATGCATTAAATTTTTAACCTTCACTCACTTGACTTTTAATATTAGACTTAACTTATTTTCCTTCACTTAACTTAACTCTTCATACATTGCATAAATATGAGAGTACTTATTATTTCTATCAAGTGAAACATCTTTTTGTCTATGACAAAGTTGTGATCCATGGTAGTAAATCAAATAGGAAATTTGGGGATAGGTTTGTATGAATTGTGCGCTCTTATATTTTTTAAATTGATATAAGAAGCTAGAGTTCACTTCGTTGTAACATTTGAATATTTGACAATTTCTCAGCCAGTTGGGTTTTAATTCTATAATATTACTTTCATTCATTTCATTTGCATATTATTTATGTTAAGGCATAATTGTATGGAATAATTTTCCACATACTTCAATAAGTGTTAAACTTATGAATTTTAATAATAGTGAAATATAAAAGTGAGGTGTAGTATGGAATCAC
>APFE031097707.1:0-73013 GCA_000404065.3 Pinus taeda
ATTTTGGCATCGCCTCAGCCCATTTGGTAAAATAGTCAACGATAACTATAATATACCCATGCCCCCCAGCCAAGGTGGGGTTACATGTCATAAAGTTAATGCGCCATTTGGAAAATGGACCAACAGTGACGAGTGGATGCAATGGTGCAGGTGGTAATCTGGTTTTTCAGTCATATATCTGGCATGCATGACAGCTTCTGACATCAATAATACAATCTTTAAATATAGTTGGCCAGAAGTAACCAGCACAAAGAATCCTTTGTGTTGTTGCATATCCAAATAAGTGTCCACCACAGGCACCTAAAAGGCAATCATTCAATGCTTTCTCGGCCTCCTCGTGGATAAGGAACCTTCGTAAAACTGTATCGATACCATGATAGTAAAGTGTGTCGCCAATGATCAGATAATCTTTGGCTTGGTAACAAATACGTTGTTGTTACGATCGAGAGGTATCTTGCAGGAAAGTTTAGATTTGGAGATAAATCAATATATCTCCATATTAGGCATCAAATGACGAAATTATAAATAGAGACTCATCCAAAATTGATGGTTCAGATGTTGATTCGATGGAGGTTGAGGGAAGGTCACATAGTAACTTAGCAAAAACTAGAGATTTCTTTGACTTAGACTTGATGAATTCTAAATCAAATTCTTGTAAAATAACTATCCATTTCGAATATTTTCCCCCCAGCAATTGACTTGACAGAATGTACGTCATAAGGTTGCAATCTGAAATGATAATTGTTTTCTGTAACAGGATGTAATGGCGAAATCATTGAATAGCTTGCACAACTGCCAAAGTTAGCTTTTCAACATAAGAGTATTTACTTTCTGTATCGTTCAGATTATGACTTAAGTAATAAATTTGATGTTCAAAACCATTTTCTTCCTAGAATAAAACCATGCCAATGGTTGTATCTGCAACAACGACATATAGGTAATAGTCATTTTGGTAATTTGGAGAATACATTAATGAAGCTCTAAGCAGGGTATCTTTAAGAGCGTCAAAGGAAGCTTACACAACCTGATCCCAATGAAAGGGTATCTCCTTTTTCAAGAAACATGTAAAACCTTTAGCCATTTCAGCGTAATTAGGAATGAACCTCCTCATAAAGTTGGCTTTTCCTTGGAGTCTCTGTAACTGTAAAATATTTGAAGGTGGAGGAAAATCCAGAATTGCCTGAAATTTTAATGGATCTAGTCAAATCCCTTCTCAAGACACTACAAATCCAAGCAAGTGACCAGAACCAACACAAAACACACATTTGTGTGGATTGAGTCAAATCTTGTAGTGTTGGCACCGTAAAAACATTTCTCTCAAATGTTGTGGGTGATCAATTTGCTTTCGTGAATGGGAAGGTAAATCGTCAAGGTAAGGTTGAACAATGTTCTTGATGTCATGGAAGGCATAATTCATTGCCCTCTAAAATGTGGCCCCAACATTCTTCAAACCGAATGGGAGTTTCCTATAGGCGAATGTGCCTCATGGAAAAATAAAATTTGTTTTCAGTTGGTCCTGTTGGCATATATTGATTCGATTGTAGTTGGGAAATCCATCCATAAATGAGAATATTTTGCATCTGGCACATTCATCAATAATCTAGCCAATAAAAGGTGTAAGGTAATTGTCCTTGGGACATGCCTGATTTACATCCCTATAATCGATGTACATTCATATTGTTCGTTGTTTCTTCATGATAGGAACAATGTTGGAAATCCAGTCAGTAAGAGGAACAGGGTAAATGAAACTTTTGCTTTAATTGCAGCAGCTTTCTTTGGATGAACAAGTCGAGGCCGCTGTTGAACTAGCTTGACATCAGGGTACATTTTAATTTCGTGTTCAACAATACTAGATTCAATGCCTGACATCTCCTCGTAAGACCATGCAAAAATATCTCTAAATTCATGAAAAATAGCATGGTAATTATCAATTTCCAATTGAGAACAAGATTTACCAACATGAATGTTCTCTATAATATTAGGCTTGGTTGAAATATTAATAGAAATCATTTCTTCAATATTTGACATATTTCACTCATATTTGATTATGTCTATGAAAACTGAATTCGATAGGAAATCAACGACAGATGGGTGGTTTAGTTCATTTGAATAATATTCGATGTCATCTGGAAGATGGGAACGATGATGATAATCTTCCCATGGTTCCTCTCCTATCTTCATTGATTAGATGATTCCTTCATCAGTAGAATGTATATGTGAAAAAGGATCTGAAGAGGTACAATATTCTAACCACCTATCTACCCATACAATTATTGAGTGTGGATTTGGGTTTGTTGCACAAGGCCAAAAGGTTGATTTCTATGATGATTCAATGGGGCTTAATGACATCACCTCAATTTTACTATCAACTTCAACTTCGTTGGTAATCCTCCTTAAATCAAATGAGGTGGAGGAAATCATATTGCAAGTCTCTACGCTTGCCACTTCTGCCAAATCAGATGGTGACAGGAGGGTAAAAGTACCCATTAGGGAAGGATATTTAAAGATACCTACTCCAACACTTTGAAGTGACAACAGGGGTCCGTGTACCAATGGAATTCTTCCCGTATCCTATGAACTATTGGCAAAGAAGGCTAGCTCATCAATGACTGTGATTCCACCCTTAAAAGGGAATGAAATAGTACGAAATTACATGGAAACCACAATAGCCATAACATATACCCAAGGCCTTCTAAGTAAAATGTTTTAATCGAGCGGTTTGTCAACTACCACAACTTGAACAGTAATTGTTTTGCCCCCAAGTTTGATTTGCAGGTTACTCAAAATCCCACATGGAGTATATGTTCTTCTATCAAAATATTTCAACGTGGTTGGTGATCATGACAACGACGTGAACCACATGCTTTCCAGCAGCTCATGGACATAATACAAGTATATTACCCCTCATTAATAATAGTTCTGTGAACATTCTTATTGAGAGCTTTTACTTGGACTATTAAAGCTAATTGCGCTGGTAACTATGGTGAATATCCTGCATGGTTAAAAAACACAAGGTTTGAATCTATAGGATCTATTTTGCCTATTGATGACAGTAAATCTTGCTTCTAGGAGGGACAGTTTTGCAACACCTCGAGTGTCGACATAGCAGAAGTTGATTGAGCAAGATCTTCCACTATGTTATAATTTTGAGCTTCTCAAGCCTGAGGGTTGAATGTCGATTTGTGCACAACTCCCTTTGGTGGTTTTATTGTCAATTCGAGTACAATGGGTGGAAAAACTTTAGATGAAGTTGAAGTCGAAGGATTAGGTTGATCAGTGCCCTGATTATTCGACGATGATGATGGATTTCCATAATCTTTGTTTCTCATTGACACCAAAACTTCGTTTTGTGGCTTTTTGATGTATAACATGAGTACTTGGGATGTGGAAGCATGGTCTGCTGCAACCAAATGAGTCTCCGGGGTTGGAAACGGATCAGTCAACACTGTCAATGTCTTTGAAGTCTTTAAAATTTTAGAGACCTCATAGCAGTGTGGACAGTCTCTTGTAAAATTATCATAATTACATATCAAACATGGATAACGAGGTTTCCTTATCAAGGTAAAGGAATTAGATGATTTCTTTGGAGGGTAATTTTCTTGTTTCTTTTTGTTTTTCCCATTTTTCTTTCTCCCTAGTTGCTTTGGATTTTTTCCTTTGTCAAATGACATGGCATTAATCTCAGTGGAAAGAGTATTTTTTGATGCATTGGTAGTTTGATTGGAAATAGCAAGAGTTTGACCAAATGGTCTTCTTATTGTTTGCGTGCTTGTAGAACTGATCACACCATCACTGTCATGAGAGTCGTTACTCAATTGTGGAGGAGGGGGAACAGTGAAGGATGGGCGAAGTGCATTTGGAATTTTATCACAAAGTGTGCTGGATTGTACGTAAATCAAATCCAAGTATTGGGAATGAGAAATAACTTGCTCTTTTGTGACAACTCCACCTTTCGCCACATCCTTGGTGATTAATGGCAACAAGGATTTTATGAACCACTCAGATAAAGCTGATCGGGAACATATGTCTTAATCGTTCGACGACGACACCGCCACTCATGAATATGATCTGATATATGGGTAGCAATAGTCTGCTTAAAGTTGGTTAGGAGATCCATTCTAGTCTCGTATCTGATAGGTAACTGGAAGTGGATCAAAAGGGTAGTGGCTAAAGTGCTCAAATTATCGAAAGAAGCTCTTGGTAATTCAATGTATCATTTAGTAGCTGGACCAATAAGTGTTCTTTGGAAAACATGAAGTCTGACCGAATCATCATTTAAGGAGTTAGATGAACACCATGAATTAAAGGTCATGACATGATTTGATGGGTCTTCTCTAGGATTTCCGTTAAATTTCGGAATGTTAGATGGTAACTTATGTGGAATTATCGGCCACCAAGGTGAATATAAGATTGGATCATTAGTGAGCCGATTTAAATTTGGTAATTCTAAATTTGCTACAAATAGCAATTTTCAATTCAAGTTAGGTTGAGCATACCCGGGATGTGATGGAATTTCATGAGCAATAGGTCTTTGCATACCAACATAGGGCATCTGCATTTGGTATCCTTGGTATGGTTGTTGAATAAAACCAGTATAAGGTGGTTGTTAATAACTAGGTTGAATGTTTGGTTGTCCATAACTTGCAAAGCCTTGTTGACCAGGACCTTGGTAAGCTTGAGATTGACCAAAACCAGGTTGAGCATGTGGAACAAGTCCAAACTTGGGTTGGAATTGCTGGAATTGGGGTTGTTGAAATTGAGGTTGCCATGGTTGTTGAATCAACTGTTGTTATTGTTGGTACAACTGTTGTTGATTTAATGGTTGTTGTTGTCCAGCAATGAAAGGTTGGCCAGGTTGTGAGTAAACTATACCAGTGTAAGCCTGGGTCAATCCAGATAATGGTATACTAACTTGAGGTTGTTGCTGAAGTCCAGAAACAAGTGGTTGTTGTACAACAACTTGAGGAACTTGAACTTCTTGACTTGAAACTTGTGCTTGCAAGGTAGAAGGATCAGTTTGTATCGGTTGAGATACAACAGTTTGAACATGTGACTGTGGTATAGTAGTAATAACATGTGTAGTAAGAACAATTGACACAGTTTGCATTGGTTGTGTTGGATACACAAGTCTTGATTGAACTGGTATTTTTCATTGCCATTGACAAGCCCTTATTCCAGATTGACCTAAATTCTATGGGATATTACCATATGGTAATCATCCAGAATAGGGAGGATACGATGAATAAGCATATTTCTCTCCATATGGTGGCAATCTAGTATTTAATACATACATAGGCCTTTTTTGACCAGATTTCCTAGCTTGATACTGATATGTAGGATCAAACTATTGAGTTCCCATTAGAGAATAACTAAGTAAAATTCCAGTTGAGGACATGGGTGATGACCATGGTGTAGAAGAAATCCCTGAGTGGGTTCCAGACAATGATTGGTAACCAACTAGGATGAACGATTCACTGTATAGGTGCGACTCAAGTGTGGTAGAAAACATCGAAGAGGTTACAACAGAAGATTCCATTGCAGCTAGACCAGATGATACAGTCTGAGATGTTGGTGATTGTTCCACCATATTTAACTGACCCAAAAGTTTTCCTAAAGAATCGACGGGTACTTGAAAAGAAGCAGGGTCAAATGAAGTGAAAAAATCAGGAGTATTAGGGTAAAGATAAAGCCTAGTTCCAAAGTGAAGCGAGGTTCCAAGTGTGGAATATTCTTCCAATTCCTCCTTTATAGCAATTAAACCTGATGGAAGAACTTCATCGTCAGGTTCGTAAAAGATTTATGGTGTTGATAAAGTTGAAGCTTCAATAGTTACTAATGTCTGATGGGTAGCTAGTTGATCGTCTTCCGATAAAGTAACAACTTTTGAATGTTCAAATTCGAAGTCCAGATGTTCGGGTAAATGAACAACAATTTCAGAAAGAGGTTCCTGAACAACTTCATGTTCAAATGTAACTTCTGTTTGAACTAGGATAGATTCTGGATTAACTTCTGGTTGAACTGATTCAAGTTCATAAGTACTTTCTTGTTGAGAAAGTTCAAGTTGAGGATCAACTTGTTGTTGAACAACCTCGGTTACTGTTTCACTAGGATTAGTGCTAGTGTGCTAAGGTAATTGTGAAAATTCTTCTTTAGAAATAGATGGGTCAGAAATAGTTGGAGTAACTGGAGTCTCTGTACTTATAGAAATAGATTATTCAGGTAACTCAGATGAAGAATTAGTTCTTGATGTACTAGACATAGTTAAGTGAAACCGCTTTTCCCGAATTGGTGTCGCTTCGGGAGGCAAAGGCAATTTTCTCACTGTTCTCCATGAACGACGGGGTATGGGTTGATTTTCCTCCATGATTGTTGATTAATTTTATTATCAAAAAAGAAATAAAAAAAGGGGTATATTAGGTAAAAGGTTTACCAGCAACTGTGAACTACAAAATACCTCCTGGAAAACCAAGAAGTTCAGGCAGGCAATCTCCCTGAATGTTGTGTTCTGTGTATCACAGTTTACAAAGCGGCCGACTCGGTTACTTAAGGATGGATAGAAACCTATATTTGTCCTCCCATAGATACCCGAAGGTACATGGAGGCCCAGTCCGTATAAGCACTGTCTAATGCAAACTCGCACAGTGAGAGCATTCCCATATACTTTACGTATTGTAACACTGCCCTCTACACCCAAAGGTACATGGATGAGCTACGGTATAATCACGTACGTGGAATTAGGTATCACAATCAAGATGTATTGTAGACAAGTTAGCGACAACTACTTTGTTTTACAACACCGGAACACGTCTCTAGCCTAGAACCACTAAATGTTCTAATTAATGACAATGCTCCATTAGGTAAATTGATGTTTATTTTAAGTTGATCTTGTTTAGGAATTTTCCTTTCAAGTTCACCACGTGATGTATTCTGAAATTCCTAGGAATGCAACTGTCATGATAAGCATTCCTTCCATTCAATTTAACAATGAAAATCCTATCTACTTAGGGATAGAGCAATCATATTTCTTTTGATCAAAGAGAAAAGAGCACAATCTAAATGCAATTCCCCTACACTATTCCTATCAGCACACACAAACTTTTTCAATGCAACATGCATGTATTTCTTTTCGATTCCCTTAATGTGAATATTAACAAAAAGGAAATATGCACATACAATTAATCAATCTTTCATATGAAAGAATACTTTTACGACAGTTCAAATTCGAAGGAAGAGAAGACTTTATGACACTTTATTTCGAATGAAAATTAATCAATTATATCCTAACCTTGACTATTGATCAATAATGACAAAGAAAACATGAAGAAACATTAATAAATCCAATCAAAGCTGGGCTAGACCAGGAGATAAACACTCATTTTCAGATACATAACATTCATTGATCAATCAAAAAACAATCAAACAGAGAAAAACTTGGTAAAATCTCTTTCCAAAGGTGGGAAACTGATCCTAGGAGGATCAACACATCCCAGAGTGGGAGACAATGCACTTTAGAGCACTGTCCCTAAGCTAGGGATTCCCCACAGCACATTGTGTCCCTCATAAGCCTGTGCTAGTGACAGTAAGCCATTTCAAGAGGCAATTTGACACAGTTTTGACCAATTTTTCAATGTAAATAGCTGAATTACAATATATGAATACAAATAGAGTCTACAAGGATGTCTTAGGAAGGGGATAAGCTACTAGGAAAGAGGATTCATCCCCAGTATGGTCGACAATTTGTTTTGGAGAATTTAGCATCTATAGATAAACACTAATTCACTAGACAAGCAATTGTGCCTAGAACAACAATTTAAAGTGTTTTAGACTTTCCCTATAAGCAATAGATAAGAAGAGAGGATAGAATTCCTACCTGTAGTTCGTTTTCCTCTCGTCTCCCTTGTATCGATTCTGTCACTCCTTCCCATACTTAAACCGCTTGAAAAGTACCCTATCAACACAACAAAAGATGAAAACCAATAAAAGAATATGATCCATTGAATATAATGAAAGGAATCAGAAGAAATTCATACATATAAGCATTATGAAAGAAAACAAATATGGAAAAAGGTTCAAACACTTTATTAGATAGAAGAAGGAATTACAACCATTAGTGTCTGATTCAAAGTCATTCATGTAGCTTAGATCCCACCCACATCACATCAAAAGAAATACAAGCTTGTGGCATCACATCATTTTCTCCAAAGTCAAGTCTCATAGGAGCATTATCTCCTCACAATTCAACATAGTCTATCCCCTAATCACTTAGATGAGTGGTCAATTTATAGGAAGATGAAGGAGGTTTTGTCAGTAATGGTGACATTGAATGGCCTTCCATACTTAGAATTAGTTCCATGGAGGAAGGGATGAGAGGATAGGATGATCCTTAACTCATTCCTCATACATTTTCGAGCTCATAGGAGTTGATAAGACAGGGAAAATTCTAGATGACTCCACAAGATAAGAATATTCCCAAACCCTATGTGAATTTCACTCTTCTCACCTAGTGCAGGTGAAAGGAAGCCTAAGTGCTCTGTAGAGCACCCTAGCAATGGACTTAGGTTCTCTGCAGTGCACCTTCATAAGGGCTTACCCACGGTGGTCCCTCTAGAGGAAATCTCTAG
This sequence comes from Pinus taeda, assembly GCA_000404065.3. NCBI lineage: Eukaryota > Viridiplantae > Streptophyta > Pinopsida > Pinales > Pinaceae > Pinus > Pinus taeda. The sequence continues at coordinate 8,622 of APFE031097707.1, forward strand.
ATGTCTTCAAGTCATGAAACTTTCTGGGAAGGAGGCATTCAAAGGGTTGACTTGTTTAGGGCATGAAATAACTGATTTTAGGGTTTGATGAGTCCTAAATAAATGATCTGAATGTTGGGATTTGATGTGCCCAAATGGATCTATAACATAGAGTTACAATATAGAATCTCCTAGAGTATTTTACATCAAAAACACATGGATATCAATTTTCCATGAATAATGAAGGATGACGTTGCATCCTCCTGAATTATAGGTGTGAAAATAGGAAGGTCAACTTCTGAGTGGCATTAATTTTCCATACACACTCTAACTGGGATTCTCCTTGCATTGTTGGAAAGATATATGTGTGTATAACAACATGGAATGGGGCTATACTAGATAGTCAAATTTTTACCCCCAAAAACCTTCGTTTGATGCTTCAAAATTCTCCTGAAAGGTTTTGGACCTCAATTCTCCAAACTGGGTTCCACTGGTAAAAACAGTCCCATGAGTTGATTCCTCCAAATTTTCCACTCTTAATGAATAAATATGGATGAAAAAAAATATAATGATCCCATCTGGATCAAACCTCCCCATTTTGGGAGCTTTTTCCCCAAAAGCTTTTACTGAATGAGGTGAGGAAATTTTTCCTTCTCCTTTTCTCTAGTGTACCATTTAGTTTTTCCCGGGAATTGTCCCTTCAACCCATTCTACCAAAGGCCATGTTGCCTCTATCCTGTAGTCTTGGACGTCTTTTGCAAAACTGTATCTTTTGTCAACTCTGCCTAAGTATCTGGTGCCAAATCCTCCACATAAGGTAGGGCATGTTCCTCTTCTTGATCTACCATGGAAGGCTCATAGAGTTTCAAATTATCTGCTTTCACAATTGAGTAATTTCACATATATAGTGGTAATATGAGATGACAGACATTATCACCCAACTTTTCATTATCTCAAAGAGACCATACATGAAATCCTTGCTTCTCTTATCAGGCTCCTGTTATCACTCAGGTTATCCCTAGGCTCCTTATAGGGATACGGCCGAGGTAACCACAAACCAATCTTTGGATTGCAGGTTCTAGCCCATCTGCAATCAGAGAGGGCTCTCTCTTTATGATTCAACTTTTGTTGATGGTCTTAGGCTAGCTTTCTGACTTTAAGGGAGTTTTGTTTGTGATTGGATGGAAGGTAGGATTCTCGAATAAAGAGGCAAGGTAAGGTGTGATAAGTTTCGAACCATTGGGCATGGAGTAACAGATTGAGGCTTGCTTGCGTTTTCTTGGTCACAAGGGGATACGGAGTGAGATAGCCACACAGGATACAATTATCAATCTGCTGAAAGTAAGGAATGAGAATCAGGGATGAAAGGCAAAGGAGAATCATTTCATCATGCTGAAGAAGAGGAGAAATGGATGAATGGGATCTAGGAGCAATTAAGAATTCCTAAACATGCATTCATATGCGAAAGAAACAGCGTAAACAAGATCATTCAAGTATACATGCTCATAGCTATTTCTGAAGAAAACATCGAGAAATGCAGAAATTGAACTTAAGGTGTAATGAAACAAATCTTAAGCTATTCTTTTTTCCTGCAATTTAGAAGGCGAAAAGGTGGTAACAAACATAAAAGTAAACAGAGGAGAGAAACACTTATTGAATCATGTAGAAGCGCAGGAATTCCATGATCATTCCTTGGCCAAGAGAAAACATCAAGTAGTTTTGCAATCCATGCTTTTAGCAATCTTTGATTATGGAAATTATAACAGTTACAGTGCGAGTCTCTGCTCGGAGAAATTGTTGGAAAAAGACTAACCAACTACTACCAACCAACCAACCCCTCACAACATTGTTCAGGGTGGTATTTATAAGCAAAATATCGGAAAGACATTCATTACAACTGACCTAATAGGTCTGCTAGAAAACTCTTCAAAAATCTAAGTGTTGTTGGAATTAAATGCAAGTAAATATTTTTGGCTACGCCAGGGGCAGCTGAATCAGAAAAGGTGACAATCGCGCATCGAAAACTACCTCTTTTTCTTGTTTTGGAGCTCCGAAGTGCGATTTTTCTTCCTGCGCGAAGTTTCGGCTTTCTGGTTGCTGACGTCAGCATGACATCGGCTGTACGACAGATGATGTCAGCTGTGGTGGGTCCCTGGTACAGAATGACATGGTGAGGCATTGATCCTGGAGGTAATGCGATGAACTAGCTCCGATGCGATCGCAATATCGCATCGGCGGGGAACGGAGGGTGCTTAAGTTGGAAATTTGGCGCTTGCGACCGCCGACCACCGATATCGCGATATCACGTCAGGTGGTGACGGATGGGTCATAACTTGGGTGGAGAGGAAACTGCGATCTTGCGATGCGGTCTGGCTTTTAAGGGTCTGCGGAGTGTTAAGGAAGTTGGCAAGGGGTTTGTTTTGGGCGACAAAGTAAGTAAGTGGGTGTGAAGGGCATTTGAGGTTTTGGAAGGAGTCCGATTACCTCAGAGGGATTTTATACTCTGGAAGGAGTCCATTGTATCTGGAAGATGGCTTGAAGGTTGAGGGTTCTTGCTAAGTTTTAGGTAAACTGAGCAATTCCCGGGGAGTACTTATGGTTATTTTTCAACCAGGGGGAGGGATATTTATATAGGGGATGATTTACATAATATAAGTAGGGGGATGGGAAAATATAGGGATCTAAATAATAATGTTAGTGGTTAATATGGAGGTGGTAAGAAAGCGCTAAGTTCAAGAGACCTTAGGCTGTTACAAGGGGATAGAACCATTCTTTTAGAGAAAGTATGGAACAACTTTGAGTAAAGCAGATCTTTACTCAAGCTAGTGTTACGAAATGATGGAATTTAAGAGGTGTCAAGCAGATCTTGACCTCCTTTGGGGAAGTTAGTTAATGATTGGGGAAAGCAGCGAAGGGGAGTTAGTTATACCTCTTTTGAGCTTCTCGCATAGAACTGCCTGTTGATTGTGTCCTGAGTGAGATGACACCTGAAAATCTGGAACTGATCAACAATTAGGATTCAACAACCTCAGAACTACCTACCTAGCCTACTTACCTAGCATTTTTTCTTCTTTTGATTTGGGTGCACTTAGACTTGCAAACCCATCATTCAGTTTTCTTTTGATGCTTTCCTATCTACATACTACCCTTATTTCTTCCAAGGGCCCAGATTAAGTTGTTGGGCTCCTCTGCTTCTCTACCTATCTAAGAATCTGCCAAGATTAAGCTGTTTGGATAGATTTACATTCTCTATATTCTAAGACAAGAAATTCAAACCTAGGGAGACCAAGATTAAGCTGTTTGGACTTCCCTTTAACTGAAAATTGGCAATACCGGGATAACTTTACAAAATTTGGAAGGCAATTGAATGAACTTGGAGTAGCCTTCTTCGCTTGGAGACTTGTTAAGAAAATATGGAGCATTGCAGCATGCAAAGTACGACATATTTGGCCTGTAAAATGTCAATCATGAAATATGAATAACCTGCTGCAGCATGAAGCTAACAGTGGCTCCACTTGGGGATGGCTGCTCCTTGTGAGAAGTCAAGAACAGCAGGTCAGAATGCCTTAATCTTTAGTTGTTGTTGTTTTTCTGCAAAATCGTCTTCTTCGGCTGCCTTATTTCTCCTACCTACCTACCCTAACCAGCACGTACTTTGTCGTTAGGTGAGATCAAATAACCAGTGCAGCCACTTAAGCAACTGAAAAACAAGATGAACTTGCTGACTGATGGTCTCTGAACTTAAAAGCATCATTTGTTTATGTGCCCTCATAATCAGACTTGTGGCACATAATGGTTGTTGTTGACATATTTGGTCTTCACTGAAAAAGCATGCTAAAGAACTTGCGGCAAGAAGAAGTTCCATGTAGTCTGCAATAGGATCAATAAAATCATCATGTGAGAGAAATTCTTCTGGATTTTCTTGGTCTGATGGAACAGCTGCATCCTCAGTAACCAGCCTAGCAGCTACTCCTTCTATCTCTATCTGGAAAATAGAATCATAAAGACTTTGTAAGTCAGCAGGTAGCACTATTTCCGCCTGGGTTGGGGAAGGGAGACTTCGACATGATTCCGGGTCTTCTTGGTCAGATGGAACAGTTGCATCTTCAGTAATAAGCCTAGCAGCTAGTCCTTCTGTCTTTGCCTTGAAAATAGAATCATACAGAATCTGTAAGTCAGCAGGTAACAATATTTTCTCCTGAGTTGGGGAAGGGAGACTTCGGCATGATTCTGGATCTTCTTGGTCAGATGGAACAGTTGCATCTTCGGTAATAAGTCTAGCAGCTGGTCCTTCTGTCTTTGCCTTGAAACCCAGATCATACTCAAACTGTAATTCAGGAGATAGCACTATTTCCCTGTGGACTGGGGGGGGGGAAGATTTTGGTAAAATTCTCTAGGGTCACAGAAATTATATGATTGTATCTAAGCTTCCAAGAGTTCAATTTCATTCTCATATTTTTCAACAACTAACTCAAGGAAAAGTTTATTCTGGCCGCCTGCTGTGTTTTGACAATACTGCTCTGAAAAATTCTTCATTAAGCTCAAACTCTGATAAAATTTCTCTGAATTCATCTAAAGCTTCATCAAATGGAAGATCTTCCCAGAACTCGGTCATTGTATCTCACTGTTAATACTTGGGAACATGGAGTATTTGGCTGTAAAATTGGTTCGTTCCTCAGTGGAGCCTTTGATTGAAATTGAAGTGGAGTCGCCAGGTGGATGCTTAGACTTTGAAGTGCCTGATCTCTGTCCACCATCAAAGACTAGAACTAGGCGTGACAAGCTCTGAAGAACAGGAGCACTTTCTCCAGTGGGGTTTACAAAATGAACAAATCGCTTGAATCCCCAAGGTCGACCGAGGTTTTCATAAGTCGGTTTCTTCCTCTGTAGAGCTGCAGACTGGTTTAATGTATTTATCTGAGGAGGTCCCCAGTGGGTCACCATTATGTTATCACTCAGGTTTTCCCTAGGCTCCTTATAGGGATACGGCCGAGGTAACCACAAACAAATCTTTGGATTGTAGGTTCTAGCCCACCTGCAATCAGAGAGGGCTCTCTCTTTATGATTCAACTTTTGTTGATGGTCTTAGGCTAGCTTTCTGGCTTCAAGGGAGTGTTGTCTATGATTGGATGGAAGGTAGGATTCTCGAACAAAGAGGCAAGGTAAGGTGTGATAAGTTTCGAACCATTGGGCATGGAGTCACGGATTGAGGCTTGCTTGTGTTTTCTTGGTCACAAGGGGGTACGGAGCGGGATAGCCACACAGGATACAATTATCAATCTGCTAAAAGTACGAAATGAGAATCAGGGATGAAAGGCAAAGGAGAATCATTTCATCATGTTGAAGAAGAGGAGAAATGGATGAATGGGATCTAGGAGCAATTAATAATTCCTAAACATGCATTCATATGCGAAAGAAACAGTGTAAACAAGATCATTCAAGTATACATGCTCATAGCTATTTCTGAAGAAAACATCGAGAAATGCAGAAATTGAACTTAAGGTGTAATGAAACAAATTTTAAGCTATTCTTTTTTCTTGCAATTTAGAAGGCGAAAATGTGGTAACAAACATAAAAGTAAACAGAGGAGAGAAACACTTATTGAATCATGTAGAAGCGCAGGAATTCTGTGATCATTCCTTGGCCAAGAGAAAACATCAAGTAGTTTCGCAATCCATGCTTTCAACAATCTTTGATTATGGAAATTATAACAATTACAGTGCGAGTCTCTGCTCGGAGAAATTGCTGGAAAAAGACTAACCAACTACTACCAACCAACCAACCCCTCACAACATTGTTCAGGGTGGTATTTATAAGCAAAATATCGGAAAGACATTCATTACAACTGACCTAACAGGTATGCTAGAAAACTCTTCATAAATCTAAGTGTTGCTGGAATTAAATGCAAGTAAATCTTTTTGGCTGCGCTAGGGGCAGCTGAATCAGAAAAGGTGACAATGTGGCCCTTGGGGGCTAGATGCGGTGCTGATGGAATGATTGTGCTTTGGGGATTGTAGTTCTGCTCTGGTGTGAGTTAAATGTGCAATAATTATGATTTGAGGGCTTCAAGTGGCTTTGCCCTCTTTCTTTGAATCTGCTGGAAGGTATTAAATGTTCTCCTGCTTCGAGCCGCTGCTCAAGATTTTTACTGATACTCTTTGCCGCTACATTGATGGGTTCCGCTGTCGACTAATACTCTTTGACACGGTTGATACCTGATGATTTGATCTGATACACTTTAAACTCTGTCACTGATCTGTTTTTGTCTTTAAACCGAATCACTTTGGCACGATCAGGCGATTTTCGGGCTTTTTCGGCACGCAACGGGCTAAGAAATCAAAAGATTCCTCGAAGATTCCCCGAAACGGCCTATTCATCGAAAACTGCCTCTGTTTCTTGTTCTGGAGCTCCGAAGTGCGATTTTTCTTCCTACGCGAAGTTTCGGCTTTCTGGTTGCTGACGTCAGCACGACGTCAGCTGTATGGCAGATGACGTCAGCTGTGGTGGGTCCCTGGTACAGAATGACATGGTGAGGCGCTGATCCTGGAGGTAATGTGATGAACTAGCTCCAGTGCAATCGCAATATCGCATCGGCGTGGAACGGAGGGTGCTTAAGTTGGACATTTGGCGCTTGCAACCGCCGACCGCCGATATTGCGATATCGCGTCGGGTGGTGACGGATGGGTCATAACTTGGGTGGAGAGGAAACTGCAATCTTGCGATGCGATCTGGCTTTTAAGGGTCTGCGGAGTGTTAAGGAAGTTGGCAAGGGGTTTGTTTTGGGTGACAAAGTAAGTAAGTGGGTGTGAAGGGTATTTGAGGTTTCTAAAGGAGTCCGATTACCTCAGAGGGATTTTATACTTTGGAAGGAATCCATTGTATCTGGAAGATGGCTTGAAGGTTGAGGATTCTTGCTAAGTTTCAGGTAAACTGAGCAATTCCCGGGGAGTACTTATGGTTATTTTTCAACCACGGGGAGGGATATTTATATAGGGGATGATTTACATAATATAAGTAGGGGGATGGGAAATTATAGGGAGCTAAATAATAATGTTAGTGGTTAATATGGAGGTGGTAAGAAAGCGCTAAGTTCAGGAGAGCTTAGGATGTTACAAGGGGGTAGAACCATTCTTTTAGAGAAAGTATGGAACAACTTTGAGTAAAGCAGATCTTTACTCAATCTAGTGTTACGAAATGATGGAATTTAAGAGGTGTCAAGCAGATCTTGACCTCCTTTGGGGAAGTTAGTTAATGATTGGGGAAAGCAGAGAAGGGGAGTTAGTTATACCTCTTTTGAGCTTCTCGCATAGAACTGCCTGCTGATTGTGTCCTGAGTGAGATGACACCTGAAAATCTTGGAACTGATCAGCAATTAGGAATTCAACCAACCTCAAAACTACCTACCCAGCCTACTTACCTAGCATTTTTTTCTTCTTTGATTTGGGTGCACTTAGACTTGCAAACCCATCATTCATTTTTCTTTGATGCTTTCCTATCTACATACTACCTTATTTCTTCCAAGGGCCCAGATTAAGTTGTTGGGCTCCTCTGCTTCTCTACCTATCTAAGAATCTGCCAAGATTAAGCTGTTTGGATAGATTTACATTCTCTATATTCTAAGACAAGAAATTCAAACCTAGGGAGACCAAGATTAAGCTGTTTGGACTTCCCTTTAACTGAAAATTGGCAATACCGGGATAACTTTACAAAATTTGGAAGGCAATTGAATGAACTTGGAGTAGCCTTCTTCGCTTGGAGACTTGTTAAGAAAATATGGAGCATTGCAGCATGCAAAGTACGACATATTTGGCCTGTAAAATGTCAATCATGAAATATGAATAACCTGCTGCAGCAAGAAGCTAACAGCTCCTACAACCTCTCCTTGTTCAACTGTAACCATACTCTATCTCCCACCTTGAATGATTTCTCTATTTTGTGATAACCATGCATGTCCTTATACTTCTCTTGTGACTTTTGTAGTGTTTATTGTACCTGTAGATGGATCTATATGATCTTTTATATAAAAAAATTAGCCCTCAAACCATCTCCTATAAGATCTTCCTTTACTCATCCTTGTTTCACATATGTATATCCAAAGGTGAAGGTGGAAAATATCCAAAACAATTCATGGACACTCATATAAACCTTGCCTACTTTTGAAGGCATTATTCCATGTATATTCTTGTTTGACTTGAACATGGTGATATCCAGACTTCAAGTCCAACTTGGTGAAGTAATTTGTTCATTGCAACTTATCTAACATAACATCTATCCTGTGCAAGGGGTATCTCTTCTTGAGCTTGATTTTGTTCAACACCCTGTAATCTATACACATCCACCAAGTCCCATCCTTCTTTGGAACAATGATGATGGGTGACCCACATAGAGATGTACTCATTCAAATGCCACCCTATTCCAGCAAATGTTGCAACTATTTCTTCACTTCACTTACTTTTATAACATACTACCTATAAAACCTAATATTTGGAAATGGGGGGTCTGACAATAGCTGGATCTCATGTTCCACTTCTCTCTTAGGTGGTAACCCTATGGCCTCTCAGAGCACATCCATGTATGCTTGTAACAACTCCTCTAATTATTTTTTATGTTTCTTAGAACACCGCTCCAGGGATTCCTTTCCTCTTATTAACTCCTCTTCAAACTAAATTTTTCTTAAAAACAATAAAATATACTTCTTGTCAAAAATGATCAATTTATTAACTTGGTTGGCACTTACTAGTGAAACTTTTGACTTTCCTTTGCGCGCGTTAATGATGAATGATTTCCCATCCTTCACGAGCCATTATTGGTTGGCTCTCCTCATGAATATTGCATCTCACATGTACATGTATGGACTCCCAAACATGACTCCACGTACATAAAAGGGAGCCACATCTAGATCTACTTCATCAATAAAATCAACACTCATATCAAATCTAATTTTTCAGTATTTAGTTGCCTTCAACTCTGCATCCTTATTTACCCATCCCAATGGACGTGTGTTTTGATGATCACAAACTTCCAACCCAAAATTCTTGACAAGATCTACTACAATGAGATTCGCCTATGCTCCTGAGTAAAATAGAGCATCAATGTTTGTTTTCTTGCCCTGTATCTTCATATGGAATATTTTGGTCATTTATTTCTCTTCGTGTTGTTGAAGGCTACGCAGACTCACCTCCTTCTACAATTTCATATAGATGATATTTTTGTCTAGTTATGAGCTTCTTTCAACTTGGTTGCTTGAATCTATGTCCATGAGATGCTTCTTATTATTATCTTTCTTATTATACTTTGGGTTTAGCTTTGGATGCAACTTCCAACACTTCTCCCCTATATGGACATCAATGTTACAGTGGTTTCTAGGATCTTTACATTGGTGTGTTTTGGCTACCATATTTATATATTTTCCCCTTGTTTGCTTCTTATTCCCCTCCTTATAAGCATATTTCTTCTCCTTGTCCTTCAATCCACTTGATTTCACTCTCTTTAGGCCTATGTTTTCCCGATATTGTGCCTGTACAAAAGCCTCATCCACTAATTTGGGCTTGAAAAATGACACTTGCTCATGCAGTTGGTGGTGCGGACCCCCCAAATACTTGAGGAGTACACATGGGTTCTTTGAAGAGATACCCAACATTATAGCCATCTCTCTTAATTTTATGGTATAATATCGCATGCTTTGGCTCGACTTTTTCCTAAAGTACTGCCACTAGATCCACTAGTCCTCCACATACCCTATGGGATAAAATTGTGACTTAATGAGGGTTTTGAAATCCTCCCACATAGTCACTGGAGGTTCTCCCTCAAACCTCATGGTTTCCATGTTTCTCTCCCACCAATTCAGTGCATGGCCCTCTAATTTCAACTACATGAATGAGAACTTTGGCCCTTCCTCAATCTGATGGATGCTGAAATAAGCTTCCAGTTGTTGTAGCTAGTAGTTTGGCTTCAGGGTGCCGATCCCACCATGGTATGGCTTGATACCAACTTTTTCTTCCATTTTAAATAGGGATTGATTTACGACACTCTAACTAGGTTGATACTTTTTGGGCTCTTTCCTCAGCTGGTTCTCCGTGTCTTCCCTATCTCCTGATCCCCCTTCTTATTTTTTCTATGTATTTGAACCCCCGTCCTCTCCAAATATCCTCAAATTATTTCTTAGGGCCTCCATGAGGACGTTTAGATTTTGGTTTATACATGCAACTTGTTGTTTGAGCCACTAAAACGTCACTTCTATAGGATCACAAGGTTCATTTACATATTCGTCAGGCATAATTAGGGTTTTATGATTTTTGGCCTTATCCATCTAGATCTCTACAATATCCATACAATACCTAAAAAAACCTTCTTTGATACAAAATTATCCGTAAAATCTCATGGATATTCCATTGGACAGTTCGCCACAACAAATTTGATAATATTATATTAAAAAATTTGAGATTCTACATTATTACAATTTTATAAAACTTTAAGATCTGTAGATTTAACTGTAATTAGCTCATAAATGTGAATGGAAATTATTCAAAAAAGTAGATAATGATAAAAACATTTTTTCACACACACATATGACACAAGATATTCTCTTTGGGAAAACCTTTCAAAAGAAAACCCAGCTGGAAGGTGAGGTTGCTTCACTCTCTTTCTCTATCTAGAAATATGGTTGCAGTTACAAAAAAATAATGTCTATGGCTCGTGGAATGCTATAGTGCATATATCCTCTCTATGTTATCTACCTCGTACCTTTCCTAGTTATTTTTTCTCAATTATGGTACAAAATGCTCTCAAAAGAATGGATACCTCTTCCTCCTAGTGGCCTAGTTATAACACAACCCAATAACCTACTAATGGTTAATTTTGACTACATCAACTCTTAACTAGAGTTATAATATAGAATATTCTAGATTATTTTACATCATAAGCATGTGGCTATCCATTTTCCATGAATAATGGGGGTTGATGTGACATCCTCTTGAATTTTAGGTGTGAAAACGTGAGGGTCAGTTTCTGAGTGTCATAACTTTTGCATATGGACTCTGGTTGACATTCGTTTTGCGTTGTTGGAAAGATATTTGTGTGTAGAAAAATATGGAATGATGCAATGCTAAAGAAGCAAATTTTTACCCCTAAAAACATCGTTTGATGCCTCAAACTTCTCCTGGAAGGTTTAGAACCTCGTTTTTCCAAACTGGGTGTCGCCATTAAAAACAATCCCATGAGTTGATTCCTCCAATTTTTCACTCTAAATACATCGAGATGGATTAAAAAAAAAGATAATGATCCAATATGAAGTAGCAAATGCTTTCAATAAATGACTTGGTGGAGTCTTGATGTAGGAAGAATGTGTCATATGTTATGAGTCAAGGAAGTTGAATGAACATGATCAGAACTATGTGACTCATGATCTTGAGTTGGAAGCTATCATTAGTGCCTTGAAGATGTGGAGACATTATTGTTTTTGTAGGAGGTTTATTCCAATGAATGATCATATTTTCCTAAGGTACTTGTTTGACCAAAGTAATCTGAATTCCAAGAAAGCTAGATGGTGGGCTACCCTCAATGAGTTTGAGTTTGATACCATATACATTCAAGGAAAGGAGAATCAAGTTGTAGATTTTCTCAATAGGAGAGTGTAGTTAAATCATATTTTATTTGTGAGCTCTTATGGGACAAATTTACATGAGAGGATCTTGCATATAGGGCAGCATGATGACATGTACCAACAGTTGAAGCAAAGGTTGTCACAATAGGGTGAAGCTGATAGGGATGAGGAGTATCACCTCATGACAAATGGCTTGTTCATATTAAAGAATAGGATTTATCTGCAAGATAGGAGTGAGATCAAGAATCTTATCTTGAGGGAGTTTCACGTAAAGTTGTATTCAAATCACCTTATTTACCATAAGACTTTGACCATTGTTAGGAAGTTTCATCATTGGTCAAACTTGAAGAAGGAAGTGGCTAATTGTTTTCTTAGATGTTTGGACTATCAACAGGTGAAAGCTAAGTGTAAGCATCTAGTTGTTATATTATAGCCAATTCTGATTCCAGAATATAAATGGAGTTTATTTCCATGGAATTCATTATAGGATTTCTGAGGAAATATAACAACATGATTCCATCATGGTTGTGGTTGAAAAGTTCAGTAAGGTATCTCACTTCATTGCGGTGAAGTCTATTAATTTAGCTAGTGAGGTAGCTCAAATATTCATTAGGGAGATAGTGAGGATGCATGGTGTTCCCAAGAAGATCATATCAGATATAGAAGTCAAGTTCACTTCTAGGGTTTGGAAGGAGTTATTTGCAAGCTTGGGGACAAAGTTAGCTTTCAGTACAACTTATCATCTATAGACAGATGGAAAGACATAGAGAATTAAGAAGATTATTGTGGACATGTTGAGGATCTATGGCATGAATGAGAAGAGGAAGTGGGATTAGTATCTTCCACTGGTAGAGTTTTCATATAATAATGGATATCAAGAGTCCTTGAGGATGATTCCATTTGAGGCTCTCTACAGGTAGAGTTGTAATACTCCCATCATCTAAAGTGATCCAATGAACAGGATTTTTATTGGATTGGACATATTGGCTGAGATGAAGTAGGAGATTCAGGTTATTAAGAGGAATTTGAATGCATGAGAAGAGTTATACAGATTTGTATAGATAATTCAAGGAGTTTCAAGTTAGGGAGCATGTGTACTTGTGCATCAAGCCTAAGAGGAGCTCCTTGAGGTTCAGGTCGTGTGCTAAGTTGGAACCTCGGTATTGCAGGCCTTTTGAGATCCTTGAGTGGACTCGACTAGTGGCCTACAGACTTTAAATACTGTTGACAGTGAAATTCCATGATGTTTTCCAGGTTTCATTACTTAAGAGATATATTTAGGAAGTTAATCATGTGATTGATTAGTTGTATTGCAGGTGGAACCAGACATAGCTTTCTAGCCAGAACCTTAGTGCATATTTTAGTGGGAACAACTCATGCTTCAAAATTAATCAATAGAGAAAGTTAAAGTGAAGTGAAAGCACTTTAGGCCCAATGAAGCTACACTGGAGATGGATTATCAAATGTAGGCTTTGTATCCTTCATTATTTATTGGTCCAAGAAAATGAGTTTTTGATATATATATATATATGTTTGTATGTGTGTGTGGATGTAAATAATGCATTGAGTTATGTTATAAAACTCCATAGGTAGTATGTTTTGTTTTCAACGGGTTTCTTTTCATAGGTGTCATATAACAGTGAGTATGGTGTTCCCCTAAGGGAGAGGGGGTTTATAACAGCCCCGGGTTAAAGTTTCATTTAATAAAGGATAATAAAGGAAAAATAAGACCAAGGTCATCGAACATGTATTCCAAGCTGAATGTTGGGAAAACAATTGAGTGGGCATCACTTGTGGTTCAGTAATGGCTATGGAAATTGGGAAAGACACTAGCAAAGGAAAAGAGGCAATAATTCACATTTAGTTATGAAAATAAAGGAAAATAGGATAAAACGAAGGTGAAGAGACACAAATATGCATGCAAGGGAAATTAGAGGGAAATTGATGGAAAATTAAGAAAAAAGAGACATCACTAATAAAAGGGCATCAGAGAAACAATTCAAAGTTTTTTGCTAGTTTTGGCTTGGATCGATTGAGAGAAAGAGAAAGAGCTCCAAAAGGAGGGAGAAAGCAAGAAAGCAAAGTACAAGCATAGGAAGGAAAATGGAAAGTAAAGGAAAGCAAGGGTGCATAAGGAGAAGGTTGGATCAACAACTTCACCATGAGTACTTTGGCAAGTAACAGGTTGTAAGTGTGATTTCCTAGCTAAGGTGTGAATGCCTGGTACATGCATTTTTTTATTTGGTTCATTATATGTCATTGGCACAGGTTTTGCATGGCTTGATAGTGGCTTCATAATTCCCTTAGTATTTCTTGGATATCCATGGAATTATGGAATTCATTCTTGGTTGATCTTTGGATTGTCGGAAGGTTTTGGAACCATGTGAGGTGGCCTCAGGAAATCGTAAGGGTTGGGGGTGGAGATGGTTTTCTCTAGGAAGCCCTCAACAAGTGTGTGGAGACAAGAAAATTCCTCAAGGTATGGTGAAGGAATTTTGAGGCATCCAATATTGGTTTGGTTTTGTGATCTTGGGTCCAGTTCAGGTGAAATCATGATAGCTTGAGGGTGGAGGTGATTTAACCTCAGGATTCCCTATTTGATTTTGTCTTAGTTTATCCCATGATTTTGTCGGGTGGTACGGGGAAGTATCTAACTTGGTTGGCTTTTACATAAATAGTGTGAGTTATTCTTATAATATAATGAATGAGCACATGTACTTGAAATTATGTGGATTTTATGGCTAATATGTCATGGTTTTTATTATGGTTATATGCTAGTTATAAACATTATTCTATGATGTTCTCTAGCTATATTGGATCTTGTTCATGATTTAATAGTTTGTTAAATGGTTGATGAATTCATGGTATAACAAGTTTTGTTTCATCTAGCATGAGGGACCATTGAGCCTTCTTGGTGATTCTCTGATGAAGTTTAGGAGTTTATGATCTTATATGCATTCATGACCTTTAGATTATACATTTATCATATGTTTGACAAAATTTCGATCATGGAATATGCATGGTTACATCAATTTTTGTTCAAGTTTTTAGTGGTTAGAAATGTTATCATCTTGTTTATGTTTGTAGAAAGTTACATGAATTTTTGGGCAGTGGTCTTGAGGTTACCTTAGAAAAGTGACTCAGATCTCGGAACCACTAGCGCAAAACTAGAGTTTTTCATCATAACTTCAAGGAAGCATTCTTATGAGTGTGGTTATAGACATCAGTGAAAAAGGGCTACAACTGAGCGATTGATCACCTATGGTGGTTGTCTAGCTCCCAAGTCGTATGTAGTCCCTAAGGGATGTCAAGAAGTTTTCAGTTTGTAGGACCCACTTCCATCACTGGAACTTGGAGGTTGGTTCATGTCAAAGTAGCACTCAACTCATGTTTAACTTGCAGATCTTGTAAAATTGAGTAAATGTGGGAGGAGTTGTTTACAATAATGCCCCAGGACTAACGCATTTTTATGGTATGTAACATTCCATTACCCTTTAATAATATATAATTAATTGAAGATATCATGTGTATTTTTTATATAAAGTCTTCATATAATTGGCATTAATCAATCTCTTCTATGTCTTCAAACAAAGGGTGAATTTTCATGTCCAATTTTTGGTCCTAAGATGAAATCTCACTTCTTAAAAAGTTAAGGAAATGAGGTGTTTTATGAGTATAGGAACTACAAATCTAGGAACCATAGGTATCATACCACTGAAAAAACATCTTTTCAATGGGAAAAATACACGAGAGTAAAACCATGAGGAATGACACCTCACCTATGGAAGTTGGAATATAAAAAAAATCATCAATGTACATAATTTGTTTATGTATCATATATGTAATGTTTTGAATTTTTATTTTATTGATTATATTTTACCATATTTGATCATTATTATTGTGATCTATTCTATGCTTCATAAAGGTCATGAGGGAATTAGTAATAGGATTCCATAAGGAATGAAAATTATCCCACTCAATTCATGAGGTTTCCCTACTATAAGGACTTAAAAATAACTCATTTTTTAGATATAATGCATATTGGGAAGAATATAGTGACATAAATGTTATGGTGAATCATAGATGGTAGGAGGGATAAAGAAAAATCACCAACATTTGTAGTGACATTTAGGAATACAATTGTGAAATGCGAAGTAGGATACGATCAAATAGTGATGGAGACCGAAGTAACCTTCCATGGTTATTAATAGAGAAGGAAAGTGCTGATGTAAAAGAGATCATTCGAAGAATTAATTTTCCCACATTATTTTCTTCAAACATAAATAATATATTAATAAAGAAAGGCGAATTTGGAGTAAAAACACACGGTTTGCATACCTTCATTAAATTAATTATTTTGGTATATATATTTTTATATATGTATACATGCTTATAGCTTCTTCTTTTTTTCTACTTTGGATTAAACAAATAATGTTTCATGTTTATCATTAAAGTATGTTCTACCTGTATCTCTGTTAGACTACTTCAACAACAACATCAAACAAGTTATATATGATCTGAGAAAATACATGAGTTAATATACAAAGTGTGTTTTCAATTTATTTTTAAACTGAATGATGTGTTTTACTTGTAATGTAATATATTATGTTTCATTGAAACATGTTGTTTTCTTACATCATCTGCAGATGATTTTCATTGAAAGAAATACATGAGGAAGATATAAAGTTTTGGAAAAGAGAAATTTCTTGGCTAATGTGTGAAATGAAAAAATATCTTACTCTGACATTTTTCAACGCAAGAAGACACTACCTCATACACCAAGTTGAGGATATTAAATTGTGTGTACCTATACACACAAGGTCAATGTGGATGGTGGAGAAGCACTTGAAATCACTGAAGGATTTTTTTATATAAAGAGCATGCCTTGAGGGTTCTATGGTGGAGGGATATATGATATATCAATCCATGGTGTACATTAGTTAGTATCATCCTAAATTAGTAGGAAATATTCATGTTGATCACATTTGGGATGTGGACTCCATAAAAATTTTGAATGGGAGCACTTGTTGGTGAAAGGTAGAATGAGGAAAAGTATGAGGTAATTAAATATTTGTGGAGATTTAAAATACATATAACTTTTCATTTTTGTTTTGTATCATACTTATTTAATTTTTATTATTTCATCAATTATTAATATTGGCAATGGTAACTAATATTTATTGGTGAATTATGATTTTTTGATACAATTGGTCGATAGTGTGATGCACTACATATCTACATTGCAAACAATATTGACTTGATTAAGGTATGGATAAGATGTATACAACATGATAGAAAATTATAATGGGAAATGGTGTCTACATTGGTTATAGAAGCTCATCAAAAAGAAGATACCAATATTACGTAGAGGGAAATTGATTTAGCATATGGTTTCAAAGATAAACATGAAAACATGCATTTTCACCCTACAATATATTATTAATTTATTTCATAAATTATTAATGTGAATGCAGGTGTGTTTTGTTTTAGATGATTTCAAAGTTATATAAGTATGTTTACTAATTGACAATGAATTTTTTATGTGTTAGACATATTGAAATTGAAACACCATGGAGTTAGGTAGTACGATGGCCATAATTTTCGCATGAAAAAGTTGGATAAATAGGGGAAAATTTATGATTATGAGATAATTGTAGTATTCTGGATCACTAATGTTTCTTCTAGAAGTGATGAACATGCAAAAGCCTCTGGATATTGATACTATGGGTATTTGGATGACATACTTGAGTGTGACTTTAAATCCTTCAAATTGTTTCTATTTGATGTCAAATGGTATATGCTATGAATGAATGAATGTGATCCTTATAGAAATGTTATTCATCATGATCACAAATTTGGCATGGTTAATACAAGGACATTTGAGCAAGGAACAACTTTCTATGTTCTTCCACAGTAATGTGAACAATTCTTTACTCATAGGTTACATGTAAATGGGGTTGATAATTTGTTGTTAGATATGATCCAAGAGGAAGGACAGTAAAATATAATGTATTGTGGAAGAAGATGATCATATTAAAGAAGAAGATGATGCAGATTAGTAGGACATAGCATATGTGTTGGATAAAGAACTTGAAGAAGTTGAAGCAAATTTAGGAGACAATGGAGTTCTCGATGATGATGTCAATGAAGATATGCTTGAAAATGACATTGACCACAATGTTGATATCACCAATCCTTTCAACATGTTTTCGGAACCAAATGATATAGATGTTTAGTTGGATGAAGAAGAAGAAGATTAATGATATTGAAATGTTGAAATGTATGAGGTATGTAACTTTGTTTTGTATATGAATTTTTCTCTTTAAATGATTTACTTATATGGGTTAATTACGAGGTATGTCATAGATTTATTGTGGTTAACAAAGGGAATGTTGAGCCAAAATCAGAGCCATATTTTCTTCCAAGCCAATGCGAACAAGTATTTTTCTTAGAGGTTCCAAGTAGAGGGGGTTTGTCATATGTTGTTAGATATGATCAAAGAGGAATGAAAATAAACTATAATGTAGTGGAATAAGATAATGTACAAGAGCCATTAGCTCATGTGTCAAACAAAGACATCGAAGAAGTTCAAGTAGATGTTTGAGACAATATTATGGATGAAGATGATATCTATGATGTATTTTCATATGAAGAACTCGAAGAAGTCAAACCAAATGTAGGAGAAAATGTTACTCATGATAATATAGAGGATGATATCGTTGGAAATGATGACATTGATGTTTATGTTGATATGTCCACTCTTTTCAAGATTAATTATAAACTGGATGATACAGATGTCAAGTTGAAAGAATAATAAGATGAATGATATCAAAATTTTGAAATGTACAAGCTATGTGTTTATATGTTTTCAGTTGATTTGTTCTCCTTCATTTACCTTAAATTTTTGTTTTCTTAGTTTCTAGCTATGATTGGTTCTTACTATGTTGCTCTTAAATATTTTATAGTAAATAAATGGGATATTGGGGAATTGGCAATGATGTGTGTGGGGAGGGGGAGGGCGCGGTGCCATATGAGCTTCAACCTTCACATGGTTGGCCTTGTTTATTAGAGAATATATTATTCTTGAAACTAAGAGAAGCTCATTTAGGTTTATACCATCATCTCTAATTTTAAATTTGTTTTGTCTAACAATTTTCAAGGTTTTCCATTTACCAATTAGTGAAAAATATGATTTAATTAATTGATCCCACACAAAGAGACTTGTAAATGGAGCCAACATTGAAATTTTTTCAATTTTTGTTTGTACACATTGCAATTTGACATGGTTATAGTAGATGCATGTGTTGATGGTATGGGGTTTTTGAGACTCAAATATGACTTGCACAAAGAATTTAACAACCAAATAAAAAAATCTATAACATAAATTTTAAGCTTTTGTGGTTGTCTTTTGGAAAAATGTGATTTGCATTATCCATAGTATTGAGTTTATTTTGTCGATGTTTCGAATCCCAAAGGCGATCCATCTTCAGGACATAAATTTGATGATAGATTGAAGGAGGTGTTTACCGACTAGAAACAGATAAATACCAATGCATAAACAAAAAGGCAAGAAGCCGACTAATATTAATAAACCTAAGCCTACATGATATAATTAATAAATTAAATTTTTTATAATTATGTGTAGTTATCTAATAAACTCTTGATAAGAATTGATTTTATTTTATTTTTCTAATAATGATTTCTAATGAAAGCTTTTTTTTTTTTAAAAGATTTATTAATTTATTTATAATAAATAATTTTAAATTTTTGAAATTTTACCTAAAACATAAAATTGGTAAATAAATTATTAAAATTTTTATTATATTAGTGAATTATATTAATATCCTAGTTTATTTATTTATAAGTAATTTCTAGAAATAAATGACTATATGAAAATCCTAACTAATAAAATAGTTAATTTAATAAATTACATTTTTAATTTACTTTATTTTATAGTTGAAATATATGATTATTAAAATTTTGATTCTACATTATTAATAATATTAATACTAATATCTATTAAAATAATAAGAAATTTTAATGTGCTAAAGACCTAATTTTTAATAGAAATAATAATAAGAATCCTTATTTATTACAAATAAATATAATTTTGTATTATTAATCTTATTGTTTATTATGTTTATTTCAGCAACATTAACCATCATCATCCATCATCATGTTACTTCATAATGAACAAAAAATTATTAGAATAAATAATTATTACTAATAAGCTATTTATTTTATTCACTAATAATAATAATTTAATCAATTTATCATCAATATATCATCAAATTTATGTCTTGAAGATGGATCCCCTTTGGGATTCGAAACGTCGACAAAATACACTCAATATTATGGATCATCTGAATAAAAAAATTTCATATAATATAAATGTTAAGGAGATGAAATTATTTATTATTATTTAGTGTCCTTATCATGGTATGCATTTTTATATGATGGCTATGATTTTTTTAGTTAGTACTAGAAAAGTGCTTAGTTATTGTTCTTATTAGACAAGCTTAGTGAGTTAACCTAATGAAGAAGGGGAAATAGCTTTCGTTTTGCAATATTTCATTTGAAATTCTCTTTTCAATCCATATGAAAAGGAATTATGCCTCATTGAATCACATATAATTTATTATATGACTCTTATGCTCGTGCTTCCAATCTCTAAAAATATGAGTCCTTGTGAATGCAAAAATGATGGATTAGAAACAATTATCACTAATCTCAAGCTTATTGTTTCTAGTTTCAAGCCTATACCTAAGGATGAATCCACCACTTAATGTTTACCAATTAGTGTAAATTATGCTTTAATTTTACCCCGCACAGAGTAACATATGGATGGGGCCAACATTGAACTTTTTCAATTCGTGCTTATATGCACTACAATTTGACATGGTTATAGTATATGTATGCATCATAGGTATGTGATGGTTTTATCAATAAACTATCATGGATATTCCACTAGATAGTTTGTCACAATATATCTGATAAAATATGCTTACAAATCAAGAATCTACATTATTACAACTTTATTTCTCTTTAGATTTGAAGATATGTAGATTACTATGAATAGTGTATGCATGTGAATTAAAATTATGAAAAAAATAGATAACATTGAAATAAAATCTCACACACACATTCAACACAAGGTATGACATAGGAATCCCTTTTAGGAGAAAAACCTAGCTGGAAGGTGAGGTCACTCTTCCCCCTTTCTCTGAGTTGAAAATGTCTACAAGTACAACTAAATATGGCCTATGGCTTGAGGGCTACTACAGTGCACAAATAGTCTGTGTGCTCTATCTCCTATCCCTCATAGCTATTTTTTATTAATTATTGAAAAAATGCACTTGAAAGAATGGAACCTATTTTCCTCCTAGTGGCCCAGTTATAACACATCTTGATAGCCTACTAGTTGTTAGGTTTGACTATCTCAACGCTTAACCAAAGTTACAATATAGACTCTTCTAGAGTCTTCTACATCATAATCATGTGGCTAGCCCCTTTATCATGGATGATGGGGGCTAACATGGCATCCTCTCGAATTATGGTGGTGAAAACAGGAAGGTCAACTTCTGAGTGGCATAACTTTCACATGTAGACTATTATTGAAGTAATTTTTGTGTTGATGGAAAGGTTTATGTGTGTAGAAAAGAAAAAAAAGGTTTAGTGCTAATGTGCCAATTGTTTACCCCCAAAAAATGTCTTTTGATGCCTCAAAATTCTCCTGGAAGGTTTGAGACCCCAATTCTCCAAATAGGGTCTGACCAATAAAAATAGTCTCAAGTGTTGATTCCTCCAATATTTCCACTCTAAAGTCATCAAGATGGATGACAAACAATATAATGGTCCAATATGGATCAAACCTCCCCATTTTGGGAGGCTTTTGGTCCCCAATAGCTTTTACTAAATGACGTGAGGAAAGTTTTCCTCCACCTTCTCTCTCGCATCACATTTAGCTTTGCCTAAAAGTTGTTATTTCATTCCAATTTTCCAAAGGTCATGCTGCCCCTCTCTTGTAGTTTTGCACCTCTTCTGCAAAATTGTATCTTCTATCAAGTCTACATAAGCATCTGGTGCCAAATCCTCCACAAAAGGTAGGATCTATTCCTCTTCTTGATCTAGCACGGAAGGCTAATAGAGTTTCATATTCTCTACATTCACAACTCAGTAAATGTGCATATATGGTAGTAAAATAAGGGGTTTGTGCATGGAGTTGGGTTACACTTTTTGACAAGTGAAGGCACTTTGTGGATGAAAAAACAGCTCGCTCAAGCCTTTTTAAGCTCTTGAGCAATCTTTGAGCCCTCTATCAAGTTGTTTGAGGGCTTACATATTGTTGGATCAAGCATTAAAACAAACCCTTGGTCAATCTCTTGTGTAAACCAAGGTTATTTGGGAGCTCGATCGATCTAAGGGCTCATTACAACCATTTTTTAAAAATTTCCCTCCAATAGATCTCGGACATCGAATTAAAGAAGTGGCTCGATCAACCTATGAAAATTAAGAAATAAATTAATAAATAGAGAGGAAGAAAATTATCATTTTTTCATAAAATCTAAGAACTTTTTATAGAATTTGAACTTAAAAAGGGAGGAAAAATAACCCATATAAATAATTTATTAAATCCATGCAAAATTTCTTCAAATTCATGCAAAATTTCCTTCAAAAAATGTTTACATAAGACGTTATTAAAGAATTTGTTAGTATTCTTTAAATCACTAAATTAATGTAAGTTATATAATTTCCCGTTGGTGTTTAAGTGTTATGAAACGAGCTCAAGAAAAATATAGAAAATATAGATCAACACCTTATAATTCAGCCTCTTCTAGGGAGCAACCTCCTTTACATTACATAAATGAACAATTATTGGATGATTCAAATGAAAAAGCCTCCTTTCTATATATAGGAGTCTAAGGAGTCACAATATAACCCAGCCAACCTAACAATAATAATATAAAGCCACAAAATAAAAAATAGAGGGTTTGGGAACAGATAACAATTGGGGAAGGGATACTCAATAGTAGGGTATCACTTTAAATGGTATGGTTGCAGAAATGCTAGAGGTTGGTATAATTAACCTGTCAACACAGAGGACGGATCATGGTGCAATGTTTTGGATTATAGGAGCTCAAAAAGCTCACTATAAACATAATTTCCATTCCTATCATTCATGAATATTGGATGAATGCATGATCAATTTACTTCACTAAGTTGGATCCGTCGTTCAAACAAATCACAAATCATAATGAATAACGAAAGAATTCCAAAAAAAAAATCTAGAACTATAGCGTTCATTATGAATTTTTGGTCATGCCTTGGCCTTACCAATGCACCTTATACATTTCAAGGTTTGATGAATTCCATTTTCAAACCCTTCCTTGGAAAATTTGTGTTAGTATTTTTTGACGATATACTAATCTACAACAAGTCTTGGAAGGGTCATGTTCAACATGTTGACAGGGTGCTCAAACTATTGGAGGAGAAACAATTATATGCAGAAAGCTCCAAATGTTTCTTTGGAGTAAAAGAGGTGGAATATTTGGGTGATAGTGTATCTCATGAAGGTTTTAAGGTAGACCCTAGAAAAATTAAATCCATTAAGGAATGTAACATCCCCACAACCATAAAGCATCTGCGAGGATTTCTCGAGTTGGCAGGGTATTATTGCAAGTTTGTTAAGAATTATGGGAGAATAGTAGCACCTATAACAACATTATTGAATAAATATGCATTTTCATGGACTCTAGAAGAAACAAAGGCCTTTGAACATCTTAAATCGACAATTTGCTAAGCACTGGTCTTAGCTACGCTGGACTTCACAAAAACATTTGTTGTGGAATGTGATGCTTCAGGAAATGGAATTAGTGTTGTTTTAATGCAAGATTAAAGACCCATTTCTTTCTAAAGTTTCCCAATGAAAGGAAAGTATTTACACAAAGATATTTATGAGAAGGAAATGTTGGCAATACTACATGCACTTAAGAAAGGGTGACCCTACCTAATGGGAAGACGCTTCAAGGTAAAAATGGATGATGATAGTCTTAAATAATTTTAGACAAATATTATCCTCTGAAGAGTAACAAAAATAGACCACAAATATGTTGGGTTATGACTTTGAAATCATATACAAAAAAGGGAAGCAAAATATTGTGGCAGATGCACTCTCAAGAAAGGATGAGGATGGGGAAGCATTGTTGTGCACCATTTCTATTATCCAACCATATTGGATAAATGAAGAAAGGGATGAATGGAAGAATGATGAAGAAGTGTGGGCACTCATTCAAAAGTTACAACAAGATCCCATTACATCTAATACATTTAGCTAGAAAAATGACTCATTATGGTACAGAGATTGCTTATACCTATGTAAGAATTCCCAACTCAAACAAAATATTCTTATGGAATTGCACACTTCTCCCTTAGGAGGGCACTCAAGATTTTTAAAAACTTACCATAGGGTTAAGAAGGAATTTTTTTGGGATGGCCTTAAATCAGATATTCAAAATTTTGTGGTGGAATGTTTAGTTTTCCAACAAAATAAAGTTGAAATAATTAAGACCCCAGCTCTATTACAACCTTTACCCATTCCAACCCAATGTTGGGAGGAGGTTTCAAAGGATTTTATCATAGGTTTACCTAAGTCTGAAGGAAAGAGCGTCATCACGGTGGTAGTTGACAGACTTACCAAGTATGCACACTTTTGTGCATTATCACATCCATTTAAAGCCGGTACAGTTTCTACTACATTTATGAAAACAATTCAAAAGCTACATGGAAACCCAAATATTATTGTAAGCAACAAAGGTCCCATTTTCACTGGAAATTTTTAGACAATTATTTTCTTGTCTCAGTACTCAGTTAGCTCATAGCTCATCTTATCATCCTCAATCTGATGGGAAAAATCAGATAGTAAACAAATGTTTGGAAGGATATCTTCATTGCTTTGTATCTGATAAATAGACACAATCGGTGAAATGGTTTCCTCTAGCTGAATGGTGGTATAACACTTCCTTCCATACTGCAACAAAAATGACCCCCTTTATGGCACTTTATGGATATCATCCACCATCCATCACATCATATTTAAGAAAAAATTATAAGGTTCAAGCAGTGGAACATCACATCGAGCATCAACAACAAGTTCTCCAACTCTTAAAGGATAATCTCACGTTGCCGCAAAATAGAATGAAACAATAGGCATATCAACATCGCAACGAAATAAGTTTTGATGTAGGTCACTAGGTATTCCTAATGATACAACCATATAAAAAATATCCCTCAAGCAAGCTAAGAAGGATAATAAATTATCACCAAAGTATTATGGTCTATATAAGGTGTTGCAAAAGATTGGTACTATGGCATACAAATTAGAGCTTCCTACAGCTTCTCAAGTGCATCCAGTTTTCCATGTTTCATGTTTAAAGAAGGTTATAGGTGACAAGCTCCCAGTTCAAACAATATTGCCAGAACTTGACAAGGAAGGAAAAATCATATTGAAACCTGAAGCAGTCACAAAAACAAGAACTCGACAACTACGAAATCGATCAATTTTGGAGTATCTCGACAAGTGGAATAACTTATCTGTTGAAGATTCCACATGGGCGGATGAGAATTTTACATAGAAGCATCCAAAACTACTCAAGCATTGAGGACAATGCTTTTTGGAAGGAAAGGGACATGTTAAGTCCCTATAATACTAGTGATTTTCCCATTACTATTGTCATTGTAGCCCTTATTGTTATTATTGTGCCGCTATTGTCCCCATATTGTTATTAGTGTGCCCCATAGAAACTCATTACTGTTATTGTTGTGCCCTTATGTTATTACTTTTATGTCGACTTGATCATATTATGACCCCTTAGACTCCTATATATAGAGGATAGGTTTAGTGATTTGTATCATCCAAGAATTGTTCATTTGTGTAATGTAAAGGAGGTTGACCGCTCTAAGTGCCTGAATTCTAAGGTGTTGATCTATATTTTCTTTATTTTTGTTAGTTGGTTTCATAAAAAAATATAATTGGGACACATTGGTTTTTTAAGAACAAACTAAATGAAAATGGTGAAGTAATTCGAAACAAAGAAAGACTTGTATGAAAAGTCTATGCTCAATAGGAAGGGATAAAATTTGAAGAAACATTCACGCCTATAGGACTTAAATCCATAAGAATGTTTCCTTTTTTTTTAGTTTTCATAACTTTAAGGTATATCAAATGGATATTAATCTGCATTTTTAAAATAGGGACCTAGAAGAAAACGTTTATGTTGAACAACCTGAAGGATTCATACTTAGAAATGATAAAAATCTTATTTGAAAACTTAAGAAGGAATTATATGGGTTAAAACAAGCTCCTCGTGCATGGTATTATCAAGTTGATAGGTAGCTTTAGGAACAAGGATTCAAAAATGGATTTGCAAATAGCAATTCATATATCAAATTTGAGAAAGACAAAATTTTGATACTAGTAGTTTATGTAGATCACATCATATTTAGATGGAGTGTTGAATCTATGAGTCAAAGGTTTCTTTCAATTATGCAACAATAATTTGAAATGTCTCTACTTGGTGAGATAACATACAATCTTGGTCTTTAAGTGAAAAAAACTAAATATGGTATATTTCTTTCGCAAACCGAGTATCTCAAACATATTAGAATGAATATGGAATGGAAGACTGAAAACCTATATGCACACTAATGATAACAGGATGTAATCTTATCCAAAATGATGACTATCCTATAGTTAATCAACCAAAATACAAATTTATGAATGGAAACGTGATTTATCTTATAGGTACAAGAGTAGACATTATACATGAAATTGGCATAGTTGGACATTTTCAAGCAAATCCTAAGCAAGCTCATCTCCAAGCAGTCAAAAGGATATTCAAGTATCATTGCAAGTTCTCAAAGGTAAATTTTTCAAAGGATTGAAGGATGGCTACTACAAACAAGCATTGGATCTAAGGTAGGGTCTTAACACCTCTATAGTATTTATTTATACATAACATATGTCTAGAGAAAGATAGATTTTTTTGTTTGGTTGTTGCTAGACTATCTTTTGATACTAGGGAGATCAGTCTTGTCCACAAGATCGACCTATCCAGCCAACAAATTGGCGACTCTACTGGGGACCTGAATTTGGTTTTTGGTTTTTCTTTGTCTTTGAATTGAGAAACATGTTTTCGTTTCTGGTTTTTGATTGATGTATGTTGGATTGGGTAGTTCTAAGAATCTGGATTATTTTTTGTTTTTTTCAAAGTTTTTAGGGGACTGCACTTTATCCTTACAGACAGTGTGGGCATCTCCGCACTTTTCCTTTAGTAAACAGAGTGATACCGCACCTTCTTCTTCTGAAAGCTTGCGGACCCTGTAAATTTTTGTGAAAAACCTAAAATATTTTCTTCCAGTTAAGTTTAGGTTTCATTTAAGGTTTTTAGTGTCTACCCAGATCTGCCTTCTTCCTGAGTGAGTTCCGATGGTATTTTTGTTTTAGATGATTTTCTAGAAGTTTTGCATGCCTGGAGTGGTTTTCACTTGGTCTTTGTAGTGACTCAAAGATTAGAAGCTTGAGAAACCTTAGATTACCCTGGTGTCTTTTCAATGAGTCTAGCTTGGTTGTGAAATCTATCCTTTGTGAGGAATAGATTTAGTTTTCTCCTTGCAAATCTTTAAACAAGCTTTGCCATAAGTTTTGAATTTCATTTTTATAAAAGAAAACATATCTGGATGTTTTTTGATTGATTTATTATTCTGAGCAAATGGATCCTTAGTTTACTAAACAACTAAGTAAAATGTCCTCAAAACTAATTGAATCTTTTATTCAATTAGTTTTCTTTTAAGTTTTTAGATCTCAAGATTAGTTTTTGTAGTTTTGAGTGTTTTCTAGAACTTGTAGATCTCTTTTGAAGAAAATTGTTTTTTGTAGTTTCGAGTTTTGAAAAAGGAAAGGGATTTATTGTGAGCATTAATTAGTACTCTCATTTTGAGCTCTTATTGAAAAAGACAAAAAGGTTTTCTTTCCATTTCCATGTTAAAAGAAGGAATTGTTTCTTAAAGAATTGCATTCTCAAACTCTTTCTTTTAGCTAGAATTTCATTGAAAGAAAAATGAATTGCTTATCATTTTAGGTTCATTTTTTAGTGTTTTTCGAGTCGAGTCTTCACACCATCAAAGTTTCATTTCAATACCTATTGACTTAAAGAACAACCCATAAAAGCAACGCTTAATTAAAATTGATCTAGTAATCTTTTTTATTTCTAGGGCTCTTATCACCAATATAGCTTAGGCTAGTATCTTGGAGTAGCGAGTAATTAACTTTCCAAGATAGTTAAAACAAACAAGTAGCTACATATTGTGGTAGGAAATAAATCCAATCGTAATTGATACATTCTAGGAAGCTTCTCTTAAAGGAGTCAATCACGAGATCATGTCTAAACCTTTGAGACAATCAAGTCTGTTTAATTGGGAATGATAGAAGATTTGCGGGTACTATAAACAGTAAACCTCAGATTAACCATTATCGAGGAGCCTGGGGTCAGTTGTTGGTAAACCTCGGATTGATCATGTTGAGGAGCATTCAAGGGGATTGAGCTTTGTTACTCTGCCCATGCACATAGATCGGATCGTAGATTGTTCTCCCAGTTATATTTGTTTCTATTAGTAACCTTAGTGTCCATAAAATTAAGATTATTTCCTAAGGCGACAGTGAAGGATGGGTCTCATTGTATGTGGAGCAGATGTCGACTAGACTCACTTGGACTCTCTAGGGGGTTCTCTTCACTCGAGATGGTTTTGTGAAGAAACTTGTGCTAGTCTATTTCATTAAGCAAGTTCTTGGGGTAACTGTTCCAATTGCCCTTTCTGTATTAAAATTCTACGACGTTGGATTTCATCACCAACTAGGCTTTTAGTACGGGAAGTTACTATTTGTGTGTGGTTTGAACTCTTAGATGTTTTAGGCATGTGATTCAGTTGTTTGTTTCTTTAGCGACTTTAGGTGGTTTTATTGAATTTTTCTTTGTTTGCGTGTGCTTAATTGAATATTTAATCGTGGTTGAATTACCGAGACAATCTCATAGACTTCAGGGGAAACCTCTTAAGGACACACCAAGTCAGCTTGAAGGGCTACGAGCTCTTGTATCACCTAGAGACAATAGAGTTGGATCACCAAAAGCCGGAGAGTCATCTTTAATTGTTCATCCTGATTATCAAATACAAACAACAGAGTATATTCAAGAGCCAATTTCATTTTCCGAAGTTACTGGTAGTATTTCTCCTTCCAGTGAATTAGCTGAAGAACTTGAAATTTCTGATCCTGAAACTAAACCTACTACTAATCCAACTTTAGGATCTGCTTCTCCAACTTCTAGTGGTCCTGGTTCACCCAGGGTAGGAAATATCATTACCCAAAATCTTCCTTCTGGCCTCATTTCTATTGAAGAACTTGTTAGTCCAGACGAAGACATAATTCTTCCTGAAAACTAGCCAGCTTTAAATATTTGAGAGCGTGAATCAATATTCTACAGTCCTTTTAGGAGTGACGCTTGGTACATATCATTGAAATTTTTTTTAGAAAACCTGGGTCTTAGTTTTTCACCACCTCGAATTCCTTTTCATCCTACACCAAGACGTTATTATCCTCCATTGAATATGTCAAGATAGTCATCTATGTTTTCCCAAACACCAGAAACATTTTTATATGGCGGTCCTTCTATTCCTTTGGGGTACCAGTCACTTACTGGTACTTTCTTAGGAGCATCTCCTCAACCAAGTGAACATGAGTTATCAATTGGTAATAATGGAACTCAAATGTTGAGCACAGAAGAAATCCTTATGATGTCTAGTAGTATTCCAAATCCTCAACCTCAAAGTAGTCAGTTATTGCCTGGGGGGCAACCCCAAGGTAGTTAGTTACCGCCTGGAGGGCATCCTCAAGGTAGTCAGTTATTGCTTGGGGGGAAACCTCAAGGTAGTCAATTATCGTCTAAGGGGCAACCTCAAGGTATTCAATTATCGCCTAAGGGGCAACCTCAAGGCAGTTAGTTACTACCTGGGAGGCAACCTCAAGGACAGTACATACCATCAGGATAGTACATACCTCAAGGTCAACCCTAGATCAGTACATACCTCAAGGTCAACCACAATTTCAATACATACCTCAAATTCAATCCCAGTTTCAGTACATGCCTTAGCGTTATCAACCTCAAGGTCAGTACCCAACTCAAGGTTTCCAACTGCCTTCTGGTCAACCATTTTTACAAGGAGCTGGAAATGTGCCGCTTAATTATCAGCCCTACATTCAACCCGATTATCGTCCTCCATATGCACAATATTTTATGGGTCTATACCCCGGAATGAATATGGTGTGGGATCCATCTCAAACTCAACAGACTATGCAACCTAATGTGCAGTTATCAAGTCAACCTGGACAACCTTTGGTTTTTGGTCCAACCCAGCAACCTATCCAACCTACTGTTCAAACCTCTGCACCTGGGTTGGTTTAGCAACCTGGGCTTAGCTCACCTTGAACTCCCCCTCAAACTGTTGCTGCAACTACTGCAGCTTCTGTTCAACGTACCACACCTATTTCTAGAGTATTTGTAGCTCTAGTTTCTATTGTTCCTGCTGGTCCAAGTATAGTTGTCACAAGTAAACCGCAATTCACTTATCAATTGTACTAGGGATAGTACCAATTTGGTCCTACTGTACAAAACCCACTTTATCAGTATCAACCGTATCCTAGCTATACCTATCAACAGCCTCAACAACCCCAGTTTGGTCTGGTTAATCTTGGTTTCCCGGGAGGTTATAACATTCCTAATGCAAATCCAATTCCAAGTTATCCTGAATATCCTCCTCCTGGGGCTAGTATTGTTACCCAAGTTTTTCACGACCCTAACCGTCAGTTACCATTTATTGCAACTTTGGATTTACCTGATTTGTCATGCTTTACGAATTATCTAATTTACTATCTTCCGTATTGGCCGCCAATGCCTAATAAGTTTCCCAGTGATATCTCGAAGTTCGAGGGTAAGTCAGGAGAGGATATGTGAAATCATGTTATGACTTATTGCCTCTGGTGTGCACCTAATTCCATCATTGATGATTCAATTCGATTACATCTTTTTCAACGAACTCTTATTGGTCTTGCCACCAAATGGTACATTGAGTTACCATGAGGCTCTTTTTATAATTTTAGGCAGTTAGCCACTTCTTTCTCAACTCATTTTCAGTTGCTTGTTAGATATGAAAATGGCATGGAACTGTTAACTTCACTAAACCAATCCACGTTCACATATATTTCTGATCATATTCATGAATGGCAAGGTAGAAGGCATTTGGTTTAATTTTTTATTCCAGATCAAATTTTAGTGGAATGGTTCATTAAATCATTGTTACCTGAAATCATTTAAGATGTAGCTAAGGCAGGAGTTGTTACTGAAGAGCAAGTCATTGCTCAGGCTCAGTGCCTTGACCTCATCTATACGCAGTCAAGTACTTTACATGAAAAAATCCCTAATCTTCTAAAACATGGTCAAATAACTGCAGCTCCTTCAGGGTCTCATGTTGTTGATGGTATGATTGGTTCAGTTAGTACTAAAAGCAAGAAGAAATCTTCAAAGAATTATTCTCCTATCATAACTTTACTTGATTCCCCAACAAGAGATTATTTCACTGAAATTCCCACCGATATCCATCTCGTAGAATCATCTACAGTGAAATCAAAATCCAGAAGTAAAAAGAAGGGGAAGAAGAAAAACAAACAAAACTCAAAAGAGAAAACGGATAAAAATGAATCTACTGATGAAAAACGTAAACCTCGTTATCCTTGTTTCATTTGTGACAAGGATCATTTTACCAAAGATTTCCCACATTGAACAGAGGTTTCGAAAGTCATTAAAGGTTCTCAAACACCTGTTGTCTTGAAGGATCCTTTTCGTACTCAAGATAGTAAGATGATTGGTTCTTCCTCGAATGCCTCAGAAGAACCCATTATGATGATGTCTCATGTCAGGATTGCGACGCAATCGCAAGATTATGGTAGTAAAAATCTTGTTGGTGGTAAAGAAGCAGAATCTTCTAATTCAAACACATCAACTACAACTCCTCCTGGTTCTGATCCACTACAGATTGAGAAACCCAACCCTGACTTAGTAATCAAACCGCCTGATAAAGGTATACTTCATAAATCATCTTTCAATCCACATGTGAGAGCTGCTCATAATTATAACATTGTTTAAGACTTAGCTATTTCCCCTTAAACAATGTTAGCTTTGGAAGTGCTGCAATCGTGCCCAACACAACATAAATTACTATTTTCTGTTATAGGAGCTGTTGATATTTAGGATTTGAACCTAATAATCTTCAATTTATAGAATAGTACACCCTGACTACCTCAGCAAATGGCTTTCCAGATTCCAGTGTTAGTCAAAAATAGACTTTGCTTTCATACTGTGATTGATGAAGGAGCTTCTACGTGTATTATGTTGATCCAGTGTTGGAGATCGCTTGGTTCTCCCACACTCAATCAGTCTCTGACGATTCTAAAGGCTTTTGATGGCCGAGGGTTCCATCCTTTTGGTATTTTGTAGGATTTACCTATAGGGGTCAAAAGCAAAACTGTAAATCTAGATGTGGAAGTGGTTAATGCCTCTCTAGATTACAATCTTTTTCTAGGTCGCAGTTGGTCTTATGCTATGACTTCTATTGTTTCATCGGTCTTTCGGCTTATCAAGTTTCCTCATAACGGAAATATTGTTACAATAGACCAACTGACTTATTTCTCATCTGACCCAGCCTCTTCAGATAGTATTCAACGCGCTGGTAAAACAACTATCCCTTATAAGGATGTTGGAGTAGGTTTGATTAAAGATTCGGATTACTAGGAACATTTTCCTTCCCTCCTCCTAACGTATCACCTTCTATTGCAACTATTCATATGATTTCATCGAGCACTATTGCTTTTGATGATCCTTGGATCGTACCTTCCGATTTTGAGGTGGATTCATTTAATGGTGTGATGCCTTTGAATCCCTTTGAAATTGCATATCAGGTTGTATAGTCATTTTCTGACTCTTGTTCAATAGAAACTGATCCAATGAATGTGGTCCATGGGGAATCATTTTCGATATCAACCTCAACTTCAACAACATTTTCTGATCCTATTCATACTGATGAGAAGATTCGTGAACTTTTGTCTGTTGATAATTTACCATGGGGAGATCTTCATCATCGATCTTCATTTTTACCTGAGCTTGATCCTTTTGAAAATGATATTTCATCTATTTTTACTACTAACTATGTCAAAGAAGCACAGAATCCATTGCAACATCCTGATTCTAAGTTAAATTTGGGAAATATGTCTCGAACAGTTCCTATTGACATTTCAGTTAAACCCGGAATTATTGATAACATTCATATAGGTGCTTCCTATATGGACAATGAAATCTAAACTTATAAGGCCCTATGTCAAGAATTTGGCGACGTGTTGGCCTAGTCATATGAAGAAATGCCAGGAATAGATCCATCAATTTTGTCCATGAAATTAAAACTTACTTAGATGCTAAACATGTCCGGCAACGTTTGTGTCAGATACATCCGAAAAAAGCTACTGCTATTAAACCTGAAGTTGAGAAATTACTTCGTGTAGGTTTCATTTATCCAATTCCTTTAACCGTTTGGGTATCGAATATTGTTCCTATTAACAAAAAGAAAGGAATGATAAGAATATGTATCGATTATAGGGATATTAATCAAGCTTTTCCTAAAGACAATTATCCAACCCCCTATATTGATCAAATTATTGATGATTGTGCCGGCAGTGAAATGTACTCCTTTATGGATGGTTTTTCTGGTTACAATCAAATCAACATACTCCCTGCTGATCAACCTAAAACGACTTTCACTTGTCCATGGGGGACATTTGCTTATTGCAAATTACCTTTTGGATTGAAGAACGCTAGAGCAACCTTTCAAAGGGATATGTCTTATGCATTTCATGACATCAAACACATTATGCAGCCTTATCTCGATGATTTACCTGCCCATTCATTGCGTGGAGTTGATCATCTCACTCATTTACGAGCTATCTTTATGAGATGTAGCATTATTGAAATCGGCTAAATCCACACAAATGTGTGTTCTATGTAGAAACAGATCATTTACTGGGCTTTATCATTTCAAAAGTTGGCATTCATGTCAATCCCTCGAAGGTTGAAGTTATCGCCAATCTACCTCCTCCTTTGACTCTTCGCCAACTCCAAAGTTTACAAGGGAAAGAAAACTTTTTATGTTGTTTCATTCCTAACTACGCCGAGATAATGAAATGTTTTACCAGGTTGTTGAAATAGAATACTCCATTCTTTTGGGATGATATCGCTAACAAATCCTTTGATGCACTTAAACACACGTTAACCCATGCGCCGTTACTGCATCCTCCCAATTACAATTAGGATTACTTTTTGTATCTTGTCGCTTCTCATTCCACCACTGGCTGGTTTTAGTTCAGGAAGATGAATTCAAAAATGAACATGTGATTTACTATCTTAGTCGAACTCTGCATCCAACTGAGATTAAATATTCACATGTGGAGAAATTGGCCTTGGCAGCTGTCCAAGTTGTCTAAAGATTTCGTCACTACATCTTATTACGCAAAACCACGATAATTTCTGAATGTAACCCTGTGATGTATATCTTGACCAAACAATTGCTAGGGGGCGAGTATTCCAAATGGATAGTTACCCTGCAGGAATTTGACTTGGAATTCGAAAAATCCAATGTAAAGAAATCTTTGGTTTTTGCCGAACTGATGTGTGATTTCCCACATACTAATACCAAAACTGTGGTGGAAGAGCCTATTGCGAATGAATCCTTATTTCTTATCAGTACTCTTGATCCATTGTATGTAGATATTATTGTTTATCTCCAAACCCAATCTTTTCAGCGTGAAATCTCATGATCTCAGCAACGAAAAATACATTTCCAATCCCAACAATACAATATTATTGGTGATACACTCTATCATCATGGGGCAGATTATGTTTTCCGACGTTGCCTAACTCATGAAGAAGCTGAAAAGGTTCTGAATGATGGTCCCTCTGGAGTATGTGGTGGTCATATGACTGGGTATGCCAAAACCCAAAAGATATTTCACGCTGGTTATTTCTGGCCATTGTTTGGTCAATTTAGTGTGTCCTAAATTGCTATTTAAAATGTCAATCCGGGAGTTGTAAACTGATGAAGTGAAGTGCATTGTATGTGCAAGATAACCTTTTCCTTAGTCTTTTGTCGTTTTTTGGTTTTTAGTTTGTTTTTGGGTTTATCTTCTGTGGATTCCCTAGTGAGAGATGGCGAAATTGAAAATGAAGTGTGAATAGTAATGGTGATTTCTACAATGACTTCCCAAACTTAAAAATTCTCAAAAAGAGAGTTTCCAAACTGACTGTAATGAAATCAATTCTCAAAAAGAAGTAAATGCATCAAAACAATGAACTAGTGGCAATGGCCCAGTATCCTTACTGTTGTGTGAAAAAGAAAATAAAATCTGAACTTAAAGCAACTCAAAGACTGAAAGCAAAGCAAACTAAATCACACTACTTCAACCCATACTCTGACCCTTCACCTTTCGACTCAGTCTGGCTATAGGAAGTAATCATGAACAAGCTGAGTACTATGACATCTAAATTGCAAGAAATTAAATTGCATAAAAAAGGGAAACTAAGATTTAACTACTCATTCATATTTCAACTCTTGAAAATGACATAAGTAATTCAATCTCTAACTTGGAGGAAAGAAAACTAGATCACATTACTTCAAGTAATATTCTGATTCCTTACTAATTGAGTCGCTTGGCTATAGAAAGGAAATCATAGACAGGTAAGTAATATGATGTCTAAATGGCAGAAAAGTAATTAAGCAAAACAAAACTTGAGAGAAATGAAAATGCTGGAATTAAACTTAATAAATGAAAATCAGTAGAAAGGATAGGATGATCTCATGTCAGTAGCTATCAAAAATATGTAAATGTGCCCGGGCTGCCTACAAAAAACTGTAAAAGAAACACTGATCAACTTAACAATCATGGAGAAAACATGAAATATGGACAATGATGAACATTATAACAGCATAAAATATATACAAGTAATGACTGCAAAAACAGTAAACAAAAGCAAGTAAGAAACTATACAAAGCTTTGGTGTACAGGGGCCCTCTATCACCTTAGCTAGCCAACTACTTAATCACAAACTGGAATTCAGGAATGTTGTCTTCTCATATATTGAATTGCAGAAAATAAAGCAAAGGAAAGTACAACACAGTGGGCTGAAACAACAGTCAAAATTACAACTTAGAAGACTAACTATCCAGCGTATATCGACACGTTATTTATAAGTGCAAGTGCTAATAACTAATTCCTAGATTTGTGCTGCCAGGAGACATGTAAATCTCCACGGCCTGAGATTTAGCGTGTTGGTCATTACAGCAGTTGAATCCATGGAGTGGTGGCTGCTTGATTCAGTTCGCAGGTTGGTCGACAGTTGTGCCAATACCTCCAGAAATGAAGGATCGTGCCACGCAATCCTTCACGTGTGCCAAAATAGAGTCGTGCCACCGCAAAATTCCTCATTTGGCCCTTCCTTTGATCGTCATTGACCATGATTGTTTATGAGCTATTTGGCCGATCTGAAAGGAAACACTCCATGTACATGTCACCTGCATCCTGCCCATGTGGCTGGTTTCTCCATTGGACACCTGTAGCATAACTTTTGACAAAATGGCTGCGGAAACTCGGGCTGGCTGCGGAAAGTGACAAGTTTCCGCAGTTGTTTGAACAAAAAATCTAAACCAAACAACAGTCAGAAACATAGTTAGGAAACCATTTCATAAGCTCTTTTTAGCCTAATATGCAATGATTTGACAGCTGGGTGGATGAAGTAAATGGAAAAAGAAGGCTGAAAGGGTACATAGGGAAGTGCAGGTTTGGGACTCAACATATCCTTATTCAAAGATTGTATCTATGCAGTCCAGAAATGCCACAATTGTCAAATTTTTTATCGTAAGATGCGTGCTCCGCCTGCTCCACTCCACCCTATAATTGTTGTCGATCCTTTCGCAAAGTGGGGTATTGACTTTATTACATGTAACCCTCACTCGGCTGGGGGGCATGCATATATTATCCTAGCAGTAGATTATTTTACTAAGTGGTCCGAGGCGATGCCTATATTTTCGGCAGACTGCAAGACTGTTGCAACTTTCGTATTCAATCATATAATTGGTAGATTCGGTGTTCCTCAAGCTATTATTATTGTTCATGGAAGTCACTTTCAAAACATCATGATGACTGAACTGACATATCAACTTGGCCTGTGTCACGATAGTTCTACTCCATATTACCCGCAGGCTAATGGTCTGGTTGAAGCTATCAATAAAGTTTTAGTCACTATGATCCAACGAATCATTGGTATTCATAAGTCGAATTGGCATACCATGTTATTTTTAGCACTTTGGGAATATCGGACCTCAGTGAAAACATCAACTAGTTTCACTCCTTTTCAATTGGTTTATGGTTTGGAAGCAGTGTTACCTATTGAATGAAAAATTCCATCATTACAATTAGCCATAGAATTACTCCCAACCACTTCTAAAGAGGAGAAACATTTTTTGTACTTAGCTCAGCTAGATGAGAATCGACACGCTGCTGCAATAGTAATCGAGACTCATGCCAAACGAATAAAAGCTCAATATGACCGAAATGTTACACCTCATAATTTTTCGGAAGGAGACCTAGTTTTACTATATGATCAAGAAAACAATAAGCTAGGGGCTGGAAAATTTGTACCTATGTGGCATGGTCCTTATATTGTTAAGCGAAAGCTGGCAAAAGCGGCCTATGAATTGGCAGATTTTGACAGTGTCTCTTTGGGTAAACTAAGAAATGGGCTTTATTTGAAGAGATATTATGCTTAAATTTTGGTGTAGAGATTTTTGTTAGATTAGTTTCTTTATAGTTGGTGTGTTTTGGATTAGAAAAGTGTGCCTAGTTTAGAGAGTGCTTTTATCACTATTCCTACTTATCTTGATTTTACTCTTGATATTGCAGATGTTGACATCTCTTCAAACATACATTGGTTTTGTTGATGGTGCTTGTCGTAGTACACGAAACATTTCTTCCACAGCTTGGGTTATCTATTCACCCTCTTATGAGTTAGTATCTATGCATGGGGTAAGCCTTGGTCAAACAACGAATAACATTGCAAAGTATAGTGCAGTGATTGAGTTATTATTTGAATCAATCTCATTTGGGATTCAGAGTTTGATTGTTAGGTTGGATTCTGAACTCGTTCTATTACAGCTTAACAGGGTTTATGCAATTATAAATCTAGTGTTATTAAGGTTATATTTTAGAGTTTGTCTCTTGGAACGTGAATTTGATTACATTGAATATCAGCATATTCCAAGACATTTAAATACATTAGTAGATGCAGTTGCTTCTCGTATGATAAATAGACATTTGCAATAATCAAAACAATAAATTTAAAAACATTTAATAACATGTTACACAAGATAGTTGGTAATAATGATATATCATAGCATAGAATAAGTGTGTCAAAATATACATCGTCTTCGATCATAGGTTGAAAAACACGTTATGACTGGCAAAAATGATAGTACAAAAAGACAAAAATGTCATGTGAGTCTACAAAAGCGATCATCCTATCCCTGGTGATGATCACGATAAGAAACCACTGCTCGGGCCACCCTACAAAGTAACCTCCTAAAAGGTCCTAACACCCCAATCACATATCGCTATAACCTAGGTGGAATATCATCTATGCCAGTCTCTGGAATATCTACTGTTAAACGCTGTAGATGATTCTCCAAATCGGTCAGGATCTCTACTGATTGGTCCTATGGGGCTGGTACTGCTACAACTAGATGTCTCCTCTCGTAAGGCTAGAGAGTGGCTGGTCGTCATGGACCCACATATGCATTTAAAACTTTTAATTGTAAGTTTTGGACGATTTAAAAAATAAAATAAAAAAATTAGTTAAAACTTAGATAGTGTTGAAAATGATTTTACCTGATTCATCCCACTACTTTCCTGGTGGAAGAATCATGTCTGGGTCACTGTGATAATCCATCTCGGCATATGGAAAATCCTGAATCACAAAAATTTGGTTGCTCAACCAATGAAAATACTTAGGCGGAAATCGAACAACCTTTGAACCCTCCTCGGGGTGATGGGCCATCAAAGCAACCCAATGCATTATCCTAGCCTCTCAAGGAAGACCAGCATCAACACGAAGTTATTTTGGTACTATCATAGGGACCCTCTCTAGAGAAAAGCTGACAACGTTGAAACCGTATCCAAAGTTTTTCAGTTGTCCATTCTTTGCTTTGGTTAGTTGGTCTTTTACATTTGCCAACATAGCCTCGCTCCAGTTGAATATGGTGCCTCGATAACAGTCTACAGCCATCTACATCTGGGATCTAGTAGCCACATGCAATGTTGCACTCCTGCATAGCCTGGTAACAGTGAATGTAATAACCTTAAGTTAAGGATGGTCGATAGTTTTAATATCAATCTGTTTGTCCTTTGTTTGATCATTGCAAAACCCCAATCGGAGACTAGCAACAAACTCGCCACCTGGCCTAGTCCCAAAAAGAGATAATCGTTCACCTCTCTTGGGCAAACTAGTTAAACAATATATGTCGTCTAGCTCGATTTCGAGCTGGTGGCCATCAATCATGAAACACTAGTCCTATGTGTTCCACCTGTCTACCAGTCATTGCAAGAAGTCTACTTGGGCCCTCGTGCCTGGTATGGCCCAGAACTTAAACAATCCACATGTTCTCAATGTTGCAATGTAGGAAGATGATTTATTATGGCAAGATCCACATTCTCATGCTCATGTTCCCGCCAAATAAGAATTCTGAGTGTCATATAATGCAAAAAAGACATATTAGAACAATTTAGTTCAAAAAAATTTGGGCGAGATTGGAGAAATTTAGGTTTTTCAAATCCATTTCGCGGGGTCCACACTTTCTTCTTACAGACAGTGTGTAGTTCCGCATGCATGGTAAGCAACAGGTGTGGACCCATTACTTTTTTCTTTGTATAAAAAATTCGGGGTTCACAGGGGCTGCGTGTTGCACCTGCAGACCCCTGCGAGCGATTTTCTAAACTAAACTCTCTTTCAAAAATCAAAATTAAAGCTAAAAATGAAATGTAAATGGTTGAAATGCAAGATAAAGAGGATGTGGGTTACCTAGAGCTGATAGTTTTCGATTCCAACGGACGGATTTTCCAGAATCTTCACAGGATCTTTTTTACCCAAAAGCTCTCACTTCTCACTCTGAAATCAAATAGTAAAAATGAACTTGGAAAAGTCCTTTTTATAATTATTTTCAATAAATGAATTTTTAATTTATTTATTTTTCACTTTAAAAAGGTAATTTTTTAAATACATTTTCATTTATCTTAAACAGGTATGAGTAATGTTTTGAGTTTTTGTGCAGAATATTGGATTTTTCGAGAAAATTGATCATTTTTAAACAAAGAGTACATTTATCACTTTTTCGAACTCTTTCAAAATTTTACAAAAAAAGCAAAACATTGGAGTCCTCTTTAAGCTCTTTCCTGACTCTTAAAATATGAAAATATTGGCGAGTTTTTCCCTTTTTTAACTCGTTAAATGGAATTAAAAGGGAAGTCCACTTACAGCTCTTTTCTTACCATATAAACATGAAAAGATCGTTGGACTTTTGTCATTTCAAGTTAGATATTGGTTATAAAATGACGTGTCCTCGATCACTTTTTTACTTTTTTGGATCAGAGTCACTAATTATGAAAAGTACTCCTTGATCGTAATGGTCAGGCAGTTCTCTCAAGTATTATTTTATATTTTTTCGAGCTTGAGGGACACAAATTTACGAAAAAGGACCCCCGTGGAGTTTTCTTAAGTTTTTCTTCTGACTCTCTAAAATTGAAAAACACCGAGTTTTTCCTATATTGGTCTCGTTAAAATTTAACAGTAAAGGACATGTTCAATTTTAAATAGGAACTAACCACTCCTTCTTAGGGTTCGAATTTTAAACTAAGTTGGACTCATCCAAAGGATGAGCTTATAAACAAGCAAATGTTATCCTCCTTAAGCTTGTCAAAAATAAAGAGGTACTTTCCAGAAATGGTGGGGGAAAAGAGAGAAAAATGAACCTATTTGTTACACTTTGTTTTGTGAAAAGCCGTTAACCACTCTTGAACACGACACTTTTTTTTCACCTGGGTTGGGAAATCCTTTGCCTAATAGTTAATCAAACCACATTGAAAGTCTTCAGTCGGTTTCTAGGTATTAGCTTTGGGTCAATTGTCACCAAACCATCTGCAGTGTCATTATGTGTTCAAGAGATCAGTTCAAACAAACCATTCATCTGCAAAATATCTGTCATCCATTTTGACCATCCCTGAGTCAATCCTTGCCGATATATTTCTTCAAAACTTGATCTATGATTTCGTGTTGTGGGCTTGCCTATGGCGGGGTTCTTTCTATCGACTTCAACTCATTATCTAGAAAGATGATCTAGAAATCATCAGTACCTTGAAATCTGCATGCCCTAATGGTAGGTTTCTCACCTCAATGATAGGTTGCATCATTGACCTTTGATCAAAGGATTCTATGACATGTTCGACATTAGCTCATTTATTCACATTTCATGGATTGTACTGAGTACTTTGAGAGCCATTGACATTACTGGTGGTTTCTCTCACACTTGTTAACAGTTCACATCATTGATTGGTAATCAAGTGGTTTCTACCATGTTCGACTTCGACACATTCATTCACATGGATAGAATCGTACTAGTTCGGGAATCAAAAATCAAGACCCTGGATCTAGTTTCCACCATCCAGGATGCGAGGAATTTTGTTATTCATTATACAGTGGACTATTCATAAATAGATGGTTGCACCCATATTGTGTCTACACATGTCTATACTCTTGATGTACTACAAAATCATTCCTGTATCAGAACAGTTTAGTCAGTTTTCTAGTCAGTTTTGATCTAAGTATGGGAATGCCTACCTCAGCGATGATATGTTCACGTATATATATTTTGTATTGAATGTTTTTATAGGTTTTGACTAGGGTGTCCATAGGGTGATCCTTGAAATGATAAAGTACTTCACTCTTCATAGATGACAAACTCTATCTTCATCTATTACAGACTTCGCACTTTAGGGGGCAATCTGTTGCACAAAAAATTGTCACCTTGACATTCTACAATTTGTGTGAGTCCATTACCACTCATACTTTCCTCCTTTGCAAGTCTTAAGCCTCAGTTCCTCATATCAAGCCTTGAAAATAAGAGAAAGTCCTCAAAAGTCTTTAAAACTTTGGTTCCGCACTTTCTCTTTACATTACCTGCGGTTCCACACCTAATGCTCATGTCTCTTGTGCACCTGACTGCTCTGTCTCTGTGTTATGGGTGTGGCCCCTTGTAAAAGTTAAAAAGGAGTGAGTATATTCTAAAAAACTCACTTTCAGTCATTTCTAGAAGCTTCTAGAAGGAATCTTGAGGTAGCAAGTTCGCTCTCTTAAGGTTCATGCATCCCATACCTTAAGGAGATAACCCCTTGATGTGAGGAGCTTATCCCTTTGAAGGAGGATTCTATCCCTTCATAAGTGGACCTGTAACCTCCTCTTCTGCACTATAAAATGAAGCATTGGGTTGCTTACTTGGCAGGTTGAAAGCTGAATATTTTTGAGGTGAAATGTTGTTGGAACTTAGTCTTCTTAGTTGAGTTTTTATGAGGAGAGATTACATACCTCTATGATATCATTTGGAAGAGTGCAAGGCTTGTCAAAGTAAAGGAAATTCTTGTTTCGGACACCAGGAAGAGCTCGTTCAACATCAAAGCTGAGAAGGTTGTAAGGTTATTATACTTCAAAGTTAATACAAATAAGTTGGTTTTTCTCAATAAGCTATTGATTTATGGTTTATTTTATGGATTCCTTGCTCACCATAATAGACATGATTTATGATATATGTTATGCAGGTGCTATTTGATGTTTGCTTGATTGTGATTGTAGGTTCTCATAAGTAACGTTTTTGAAGGATTGAAGGATGGCTACTACGAACAAGCATTGGATCTAAGGTAGAGTCTCAACACCTCTATAGTATTTATTTATACATCGCATATGTCTATAGAAAGATAGATTGTTTGTCTGTTTGCTACTAGACTATCTTCTGATACTAGGGAGATCGGTCTTGTCCACAAGATTGATTTATCTAGCCAACACCATCAAAGGAAGAAGTTGCAGATTTATTTACCAAGCCTCTTCCATGTGATTCCTTTGAATATCTCAGACAAAAATTAGGAATGATTCCTTCCTCTTCACTTTGATAATTGTTCTAATAGACATGTCATGTTTAGGGGGAGCTTTGGCTGTAAACTCTAACAATTTACTTTATGTATGTGGAATGTATGAAAGATAGTCATGCATATACATGGTTTTTGAACTAGACACTCGTGTATGCCTCTTAGTGATGAAAAATGAATAGAACAAATTCAAGGGGAGCTTAATCAATTATGATTCCATTATTTATTATTGGCTTTTGGCTGTGATATTGATTTGTTGCACAGGTTCAAGGGGAGCATCTTCTCTACTTTATTGTGTGAATTATGGTTGCTATTACTTTCACTACTAAAATAAGAAACAATCCAGGCTACATGTTTCCATGTATCGCTTCAATGGGTGATGGAGGTTCCTCTCCCCTTAGAGGCTCCTAAAAAATCTCTCGTTACTCAACCAAAAGATTCTCTAAATCCTCTCTGGCTAGAGTAGGAGGTTCATAGTCACCAAAAAGTGAATATTAATTTCTTTCAAGAGTGGTGGATTTAGGAAAAAAATTCCCTGACTTATCCCTAGCCCTACGAGGCATAAAATGAATATTTTTTTCCTTTTTTATATTTTTATAAATAAACTTATTGATGCAAAAATCTTTTTTTTATTTTTTTTTATTTTCAGGAAATGGAATGGAAAAGAAAACACTTAAAGGAGAAAACAATACCTACTTCAACACCACCCTGGAAACAATGCGAAAAGGTGATGAGTCCCAGTATTAAAAAAGGAATGTTGTAACTCCTGGGGATACCAACTTTAATTTATCAATCCATAGTTCGTACAAAATTAAGAGGTGACATTGATATATGCACGACAAGCAAGATTTTACATAAATTGATCTAAATAAATTAATTTAATTGAGATATACAGAGACCGGTTTGCAAAACAAAAGGGAAAACTACTTAGATTAAATTCTCAATAAAAGATATGGCTAAAGCATAACATGTTCTGCTACATGAAATAAACATTCAGTTATTTGCATGAAAGGAAATGCGAGAAAATAGATCCTAATTTATCTTGCATAATGTAAATAAGAAGAAAGTAACCCTAAGATATTTGCATGAAAGTAAATACTATGAAAGTAACTATGATCCATATTACTAGAAACAAATCTATGCTATTGAAAAGAAGGTAAAATCTATTATACTTGCAAAAATAATTAAATGCTCAAAAGTGCTCAAGATAAACTACTTTCATTCTATTTAACACATAACCAAAACAATATACCATAGAAGCTACAATGATGAAATCATGGTATCTAGAGGAACTCTAGTATTCTCATGTTTTTATTCAAGCCTTGGAGGATGTTTTGGAGTGATGAGAAGCACAAAGTAAGATTTAGAGGAAAATATGAATCCATTTTGAAGAATTTTGTGTGTTGCTATAGGATGCCCTATTTCGCTACAAGAAGTCATATGAGAGAAATCCTATGGTTCTAAGAGGAGTTTGAAGGTGGAAGAATGTACTAGGAATCTATGTAAAGGTGAAAGAGACATTACCAAGCCCATATCTACTCTGTAGACTAACTTATATAAGGGAGGAGTGAAACTAGAAGTTTCATGTAGCTTGGTCAGGCAATTTCCAACATGCATACAGTTT
Organism: Pinus taeda; assembly: GCA_000404065.3. NCBI lineage: Eukaryota > Viridiplantae > Streptophyta > Pinopsida > Pinales > Pinaceae > Pinus > Pinus taeda. The sequence continues at coordinate 53,211 of APFE031097707.1, forward strand.
ATAGATATGCATAGAAATAGGAGGGGTATCGAAGGAGGTGATACTCATGCATAGAAAATGATGATATTATACTCTATGAGGCAATAGATTCTATCTACACACAAAATACATGTTCAGCTAATGAAAACAAGGTTCTTAAATGGATGCGAAAACAATAATTGAACAAAATAAAATATCAATGAAAAGATGACTTGAATTTGGAACAAAAAATACTTACTGATTAAAGGGAAAACTATGTTTGGTGCTTTTCCACATAGGTACACACCCAATTCTTCTAGATAGAGCTCACTTATAAACTTGTAGAGACCATGCTTTTCTTATAAACCATATTTGCATAACAACATAACTAAACTAAGTACATGCAGAAGAAATGCATAAAGAAATATACAAAGAAAGGGGCTTTAGCACTTCGGCTGGGACCTAACCCAAGGAGACTCATCTCCCTTGAAGAAAACTCGGACTTGAAACAAAATGATGCTTTTTATTAATATCAAAAATATTCAAGCATGTAACATGACAATGGAAATAACAAGTGAAAGTCTCCTTCTCTAGTAGTCACTCTTTTGCCTCTAGAACTTGAAGCCCTACTAAGCTACTAGGCTATATTATTTATAAAAAAGTGATTGAGGGGAAACCTCACTAAAGGGAGGGAAGCTTCCTTTCAAAACTCCTAGAAGAGTGCCTTTGATCTCCTAGTGTACTCACAACTACTAAGGGGTAATAACTGAACATGATCCAACTGAGTTGTTGATGGGATGATGCAAGGAACAAGCCTGCCAGATCTTCTCATGTTATTTTCCAACATGTTTTACACAATAAATCCTCTTTGTCCCACACATTCAAAGCATTAGGCTACATGATATAGAAAATACGTCCTAACCATCCTAAGAACACTTTATAACATGGAAAATACACTATCAAATGAAAAAAGAGAGGTTGAAATGTGCCAAAGGATGGTCATATTGTCCATGAATTGTACGCATTTGGAAGGCCCTTTAGAACACATAAGGGAATTACGCTCAGTGTGAAGTAAAGAAATGGGGGAAATGTTTTCCATCATGACAAAAAAACTTGCTTGTTTTTGTGAGTTTTGCATTGTTTCAGATGAATGTGGAACTGATGAATGTGAAAAGAACAAGTACATGAAAGGATGGAAATATGTCCCTCTTAATACAGATGGACCTCATCCAATTCTAATGTGGCAAGAGATATACGTCAATGTGGCAAGAGATGTACGTTGAAGAGGCCATCATTAACTTCATCATGATTAAATCTCTGATGTTGTAAAGCAAGGTATGTGGCATCCATCATTAATGGTCCCATCTATAAATTGAAATCTCAAATGTATAAATAATTTACATGTTATTTTGTATTTTGGTCGTAGGTGATGTCTTTGTTATCTCCCCCCCCCCTTCGAGAAATAAAGATAATGTGGCCTACTATTTGATGCAATGCACAAAGGTAAAAGGCAGGATGGTGTGACTGTATGAAGAAGGAAAATTCACGTACCAAATTAGTGACATGGTTGTGACAAGTCATTTTTTTTAAAAGGTTAAAAAATAGGAAAGTCACATTAATTATAGAGATTTTATGTCTGAATATTTTTTTTTCCAATATAGTCATCTAGTAATAGAAACTATGGTCAGTCACACAAAAATAAAAGCAATGTAAGATGAAACAAGGATATGGAATATGTTATAATGTGATCATGAACGTATTATGGAGACTTGTATTCCTATCACCCATTGACCAGATAAGTAGATGATGCCAATGATGAGCCCTGAAGCGAATTACATAATAGTCAAGTGTAATCTAATCTAGTTTGAGAGATCAACATATGAATTTTGTAATTTAGAAATGTGAAAATTGAATACTTTTGCAATTTTGTAATTTTTGAATGTGAATAAAATCCATAGAGAAATGTTTCCGTCTGATATTAGCTATTAGGAATAAAATAATAGAGATAAAATCAAAATGAATGTGGAAATGTAGCATAGAATGAAGCCATATGAAAGTATATTTACAGGTACCCCATGAAAGGACACCATGCACCCATACATGTCTTAGTGCATCATGCCTATATATTTGTTAAAAATGAAAGTATATTTAAATATAGGATGGATTCATAATGGTGTATATGTTATAAGCTTTAGGTTCCGTGAGGTGCTTAAGTTTCTAAATTTTTCAAAATTTCTAGGAGGTTTTATTTTTAGGGATAGGATCCTTATGTGAACCCCATAGATTTAGAATAAAGAGGGATCGAGATTGTTTTTCAAGTGCTCTCTCTCTTTGTCTCCCTACACACACAAACATATACACATGCACATATAATTTGATTGACATGTAGATTCAATTAAAGTTTTCAATATTAATTTTTTTTCAAATTTCATGTATCATATTCATGTTGAGAATGGACCAAATTATAGATATACATCACAATGGGTTTTAGAAAATCTATTTCAGTAGAACAATAATGTTATTTTACTTAAAATTGAAATTTTAATTAATGCCATGTTTCAATTTGATATTAAGCACGGAGAGAGTTACACACATGCTTGATATTGGACGGTAAAACGTAAGTGTGTGTATGTATACCATGTTATGACTAAACTCATGTTGATAACCTTAAAAGAAATAAAATTGAATAAAACTTATTTTTTGTTTACAAGGCATCCTATATAACATAAAATATTTATGCAGTGGAGTAACCAACAACTACTCTATTCAATCATATTTGTGTTTTTTAATTGAACCTTAAGATAAGGAATCCACTGGAATACTTGGATAGGCAAGTAACTTTAAGAAAGTTCATAACATTATATAAAAATATAGAAACACATCATTAACTGTATTTTGGTATATTATATTTAAATACATATGACTTAGGTTTTGTTTGTTTGTGGAAGCCTAAAAAATATTAATTTGTTGAAGTACATTATCATTACGAATTTAATTACGCATTTTTTCTCTAATTAAAATTATAATTTCTTAAAAAATTAAACAATCTCAACAATAATATTACTTCAACTTTAACACTTTTTCAATTTTTTTGTCAATTATTGTTTTATTTTTTATTTTTTCTTCATGATTTTTCATTTCCACCATAATTTTAATAAAATAAATAATAATATGAAAATGAGGTGTTCAAGAGACTTAAAATGCAAAAATCAAACGACCCTTATTCACCCAACTTATAAAAATCACTCGAACACAAGGAAACTATAAAAAAAAACTCGATAAAAATGTATCTATATACTCGTAAGGAATGGATTCTTTTACAAAAATAAAATAGGAAAACTTACTTTCTTTTTCTATTGAACATGTGTTTGACATCAAAATGTACTTTGATTTAATATAATATATAATATATATATATATATATCGTTGATGAGAATTTTGTTCATTGGTCAAAGTACTAACATCATACATATCCAATATACATAGGTCTTTACATCTTCTCATGTATCATAGTGATTTTATATTTTGGCTAATAATAAACCGATGGATTTTCATCTTGATATGATAGGTTGAAATGATAGATGTTAGTCATAACATGATATATAAATTGGTATGTATATAATTTCTAATTAGAAAAATTTAGAAATTTGTCATAAAAGCATCAAAGAGATTTTGAAATTATTGAGAAAACCATTTGATGTTCTTTAAACAATTCATTATTATTGGAGATGTTGATTTAATATTTTATGCAATTCATGAAGGTAGAATAAACAGAATTATGGAAACCACATATTTAGAACCATTAAAGCTTCTTATAAATAGTATCATTACAAATGTGTAGAATCATTCAAAATTTGAAGTAACTTTGCAAAGTAAAGTTAAAAGAGTTGACCACAATGGTATATAGGTGGGTTGCAGAAATTTCCATATATAGACCTTTTATTATAATATGGATGACTTTAGAATTCAAACAATTTATTAACACCATTTTAATAGCATATATTGATTGCACTAAAAAGCACTTTCTACAAGCCAATATGAAGCATATTTTAGTTTATTTTAAGTATCAAGGTGACTTACATCATAATATGATTGTACTAATTTTCTTAGTCCATGAAACTAGAAATCAAAATGAATATTTTGTAAATTTTTACTTCTTGAATGTTCTATATTCCATATTTGTGTCTTGATGGTGACTACATTATGCTTTTACTTCTTTATTCTTGTAATTTCCATATTCATGGCTTGATAGAGAGTCCTACGTAATGCTTAAATATTTACCATGGATTTTTTAGTTGACTACATATAACCCTTTATTTTTCAACACCATGGAGAGATCATTTCATTCCATCATATAGCTAAGAAATATTCACAAAATAGATGATAAAAGTCATTAAATACAAATTACAATTATATTTAAAATATAAATACCAGTCTTATAATTAATTAATTTTAAATTTTTATCTTTTTAAATAAAATTTATACTATAGAATTTGTTTTTAAACTAGCTACGAAATAATTAATATCCATAAACATCCATAAACTGGAATTTGATGAACATCCATAAAAAAATAATTATTAAACATCCATAAATTGAAATAATAAATGTATCAATAAAATGTCCATATGAAAATATTTACAAATTCCATTACATGAACATCCATAAAATGAAATAATAAGCATCCATAAATTGAAATAGTATTCATGTACCCATAAATTGTCCATCACATGTGATTGTGCCCTAATAAATCGGTCTGAAAATATACAAACTATGTGGTCCATGTATCACTACCCCTCTATGATTGTTGGTCAAATATGGTATCCAGATCTCGATACTACGATATATCACATTCAAATTCAAATTAATTATCATTATTCAAAAATAAACAATATCGAATTAAATTATTTTTAAGTATGCTTAATTACATATCTATTTACTAGCCTCACTCGAGTCCAAATGAAAGCTAGGTGGGATGGGGGTCTGATCAATTTGAGTTTGGTGATCTCGTGCCAGTGACTCAACGATTGGGGCCTATGTCCATGGACCTAGATCAACAACACCTCTCTACCCAAAATCCCACTCATGCAACCACATCATTACAACCTGGAGACCAATTGGCATCTGGGCCTATGTACACAATGGTAAATACATATTATAATTAGTTTACAAATTAACTAGCATGCATGTAACTTAAAAAGAGAAAGTGTTGAAAACTTGGGAATAAAAAAGTTTACCTCGACTGTTGGTCCCAGTGGCTCTAGAAAGTGACTCCCTCCATGTGAGCATGACGAGGTGGAGGTGTTGGAGACTTGATGGAAGCATGCACTGATGGAGGCTAATCTAGATGATCAACTTCCCTCTGGGATAACCTTGGAAGATCATCGATATAGCAACATGTCTACATCTTATTATGCACTTATTAATATAAATAATGTATAATTTGATGATACGAGTAAAAATTTCCATATATATGTACCTAGCATGTGTCATGCGGACCATACACTCTCAAAGTCTCACAAATGGAATTACAAAACATACGTGTATATGAAAAATCCTAGTTAGGGGGTAGAAGCTCGAGCATTGATTCATCAACTAATGGAACTAGCGGATCACAAGGAACTGGTGATGTTTTGTTCATTTACACATGCAATGTGACCTGTGCACTGCCCAATGTGGTATAAATGCTATCCATAATGGTATCCCTGGTCTTGACACTAAGTTTTGATTTAGCTTCACAGGTAACACCACACTCTATGACTATAGTGGCACCTACCTTGGAGGTGGTGGTACATGCACAGGGTCCCTATGAGTCCCGAGATGATCATAGCTAGCTCCCCTACCATGCCCATAAAACTTAGTTTTAATGCCGGTGTAATATGGCCTCATATGCAACACGAAATCCACATATAAATTCTAGGAAACATAAAGGGGGACCTCGTCATGGTGGGGGAATTGGTCCCAAGATCTAATGAATTGATCATAAACAAAAGGATATGCATCAACATTCTTAAAATATCTAAGTGGAATCAAACCATGATGGCTAGCACGATGGCCCGAAGGAATGTCAAACAAGTCCCCATGCACGTCAATGTCCTTAGTGGCATATTTAATTTCCTCGCAAGCATTTTTTCCTCTAACCTCCTACCTTCTAGTCATATTTATGATGTGTAGGAGGTCGCTTTGTGGGCCCGCCCTTTGGTAGGTCTAGATCAAATGGTTTGTGCTATCCAACATCAAATTCATGGTATGTATAGTAGGTGAGTGCGGAGGGAGTGTACCTAGCTCTCGCGTAATACACACATGATGGTCCCTAACATCCTCTAGCATGATAGTGGCTTTGGCATTGTCCCACAGAGGGATTGACACTACACTGTCATCCTAAATTTTTCCTTGCGCAACCTTTACAAATCATAAACATAATTTAACATATGTAACAAGCTAAACATAATAACATATACATTAAAGTCAGACACATCAATTGAAGATGATTTAAAAATTAAAGGAAATTTCAAGCCATAAACATATAAATTTTAAAGACGATTTAAAAATGTAGGCAGTGTACTAATGATAGGTGAAGATTGTCCACTCTTTTTTACATCATCAAAAAAGAAAAAATCACTAGCTCTAACACTCCTATTAGTGTTGGACACAGGATATATCAATGGAATATGAACTCAATCTAGGTTAAGTGGTCTTTCAAAATCATGAAAATGTGTAACCAATCCCCCCACACTCTAATAGCTTATGGATAGGGGTAGTATGGAAGATGGATCTGCGTAAATTTATTTGGAAATGGATTGAGTTAATGAATAGAAGGAAATCAAAATATAGAGGAATAAAAGTAATAGAGTCTTACTTTAAGTATGTAAGAGTCATCTAGGCCATATAAGATTCCATAATAGACCTTTAGAATTGAAACAAAAATATTAGGTATAATACATATAAACTAATGCAAGAAAATATATTGACTAAATAATGTTGAAAATAAAATCGTTTCTAAACTCAAGTAGAATAATCTAGCCTTCCTAAACTTTAGAGTCCCCTTTTTTGATAATTTATCAACCAAAGTATTCTTTTTTTTGCTTAAGCAAGAGTAGGTCCTCCCATTCCACTTTATAAAAAAGTTACAAAAATATATTACAACCAAAGGCTCTGTGGCCCACATAATATTGGGCCCCACAGCACCTTAGTTACCGAGCCAAAGTCTCGCAAACCAGGCCAAGGGCCCACAAAGCTTTACAAACCACCTACAACCATGTGATCTGACTCCAAAGATCTAATGGTCGAGGGGATATTTCGGGAACCCTTGAAGCTCACCCTTTATCAATTTAATTGGACCCAAAAAGACTCCTGAACCAACTCTATAACCATTTTGGGTCTGCTTGGGGAGATAACTCATGGGCATTTTGATTGCCTGAAAACCACAAGATGCGTGTGACCTCGATAGGAACGTGCAACTAATATGAAACTTAACTCCTGATGTGGACCCGAAGCCTGATCAAGACATAGTCTAAACAATTTTCGGGTCCATATGGGTTGTTAACCAGCTCGCTATTTGTTGTGCAAAGTGCATAAGATTACTTTGATTTTTCCGACCTACCCACACTTTAGCCTGCGAGGACTTGTCTTGTATGTGATTTGGGCCAGGGCAAAGACTTGTCTTGCATAAGTCTTCCCACCCGAGAACCTTAGGTATATGTAGTTACATGTGAATTTTCCACCCAAAAAACCAAAGGCCTACATTAGTAGTGTAGACACTAGGAGTTCTGCGTATTTCCTGCTCGCATTTAACCAAAAGTTGCTTCCTCCTATAGACCAAAATTCCTCTATTTCCATCATTCTTCATTCAGTTTATTTCCTCTGCTTTGATAGAACTCCCTATCTAAGTACGCTTGTCTATCACACTCTTTCCTCAACCATACATGGGGAGTCCTTGTCCATTCATATTTCATGTAGGTCTTGGAGCAGAGTACTCCTTCATTTGTCAATATGTCCACTAATCTATTGGTTGCTTGGAACACATGAAAGAAACTCAAGGTTCTCATGGTTTGTAGGTGGGATTGTATGCATTGAAAAACTGGAAGTAACTGCTAATGTCTCGACACTTTTTCTGGTGCTAAGCCATTGCAAATTTTCTTGACCAAATTAATTACCAACTCGGAATCAACTTCAATTATGGTATTCTTTAAATCTGCATCCCTTAATATTTCTAGGCATTGCTCAAGGGTGATTAGATCTGCCATGTTATTAGTGGCCTTCCCCAAATGACAGTAAAAGATGGATTTTATGAATCCCTTTTCATCCCTTATGACTTCTCCATAACTAGCCATACTAGGGTTTCTTTTTTAGGCTCTGTCTATGTTACATTTCATAAAACCATTAGGGGCAGGTTACCATAAATCCTTATTAACTATTATATGACTTACCGACTTGTTTATACCCTAGGGGACAAACCCCTTCAGCCCCACCTGCAGAAGTATTTTCACCTCCTCATCTTGAGGTAGGTTGTGAGAAAGGTTTTTTATGAGGGTTCCTACAGTCTCTTTGATCTGCCTTATAATCTGAGCCATGATGCTCTAGGATGACCCATTCTTGTTCTTGAATATTCTTTTGTTGCGTTCTTTCCAGAAATCCTAGATTAGAAAGCCTGGAATCAAAGCCCAAGCTTTGTTGATTATTTCATTCTCAGAGAAATTTTCCCTCCAATTCCTCAAAGTACTAGTGATGCTGCCAATTTCCTATCTGCTTGTCTGAAGATTGAAGCCACCCAATTCCATAGGGTGGAAGTGAATGGGCATAGGTTGAGTAGGTTTTCCATAGTTTCTTCTTGTAATTCACATAGCAAGCATTTAGATGGACCAACAACCCCTCCTTTCTTGAGGTTTTCCCAAGTCAGAATTTTTTTATGTTGCACTAACCACATGAACAATTTTATTTTCATCCAGTTTTGGTTCTGCCATAGGTTCTTCCATACTTTATCGGGGTTTGGGAAGTCAAGCCCAAGGGCTATTCACTTGCCCTATTTGAGGTTAAAGTTGCCTTCATTGTTTTAACCCCATCTCAATTGTTCTGAAGATGTTGATGTCAGAATCCTTCTCTGTTCCAAGATGGATATAATAGCTTCTACCCGGGCTTTCAATGGGGATTCATCACTGTATACCAGGTTCTTCCATATTCGCCATTTTCTATCACTTTTATCCTACTCCCAAAAATAATTTACCCTGAGTAACCCTTTGTCAACAATATCATTCTTGAGATTGGCAAATTCTTTTTTTATCATTTTGGGTTCCTGTTGCCAATTATCTTCCAAAAACCAAGAAAGCTTTCCATCTCTGATTTCCCAGAAACTGTGTTTCTGAATAATGGCTCTATTCTCCCAAGCTTTGTTCCATATGTGTGAGCCTTTGATGATCCCAGACATTCTAATGTAATCCTTTTCTTGCCAATTTTTTGCATATTTATGTTTCCATATTTTGGTCGAAGGGGAAATTGATTCTTTTAGCCATATCCACCATAGTTTTTCCCCCATGACTGTGTTTAGGGTTTTAGGGTCATCAAGTCCCAAACATCCATGTATCATAGGTTTACAGATGTTTTCCCAGGCTACCAAAGCCCATTTCTTTTTCTCTCCCCCTTTGCCCCAAAGAAAATCTCTTTGGATATTTCTGACGTGTTGCACAACTCCCTTTGGAGCTAGAAGGGCTGAAAACATGAAGATGGGGATAGCTTGAAGGATAGCTTTTGTGAGCACTAGCCGAACTGTTGAGTATGGAGCATGACTATTTAGAGGTTTTTGTTTCAACCGGATGTATACCCCAGGAAGTTTGTACAACCCTCCACGCGGGGTGGTGGGGGGGGGGGACTTATCTTCCCCCGCAGGGTTTGGGGGGGCCAATCCCCCTCGGCTGGGGGGTCCAGGGGCCAGTGGTCCCCTAGTGGGGATTTCGGGGGCAGCGCCCCAGAAGCTAAAAACAAATGTAAAATTGCTTTGTAAAAGTATAGTAATTTCTAGTCAATCTGGGTCGTTCATTAGGCAGATGATCTAACGGTAGAACTTATGTTTAGTTTAGGGTTTTTTGCCCTAGAGGGCAACCCCTCTCTTTGTATGAGGGCATTGTATTTGAGGTTTTGCAATAGATGTGTATTCTCTGAGCGAGAAGCAGAGACGTGAGACTGTGAGAGAAAACAGAGGATATTACAGCGGATCTACTGTAGGTTGAGTCTCTTCATTTTGCTAGATAATAGAAAGGAAGGACTGGTTGTTCGGGGTGGATGTAGCCCAAACTGGGTGAACGACGTATATCTATGTCTCTCTTGTTTTATGTGTTTTCTATGTTCATATTTCTACAATATTTTATGTGTTTCATTGCTCCGTAATATATAATTTTCTAACAACTAGTATCAGAGCCGAAGGTCTATTTGGCTGATAAAATCGCAGGAAAGAAGGGTTCCTCATTCGAGTGGGAGAAATGGCGGAAGATGGTAAGTTTAGGGTTGAGAAATTTAACGGCTAAACCTTCTCGCTGTGGAAGATGCAGATAGAAGATTATATGTACCAGAAAGATCTATACCTACCATTAGGTGGAAAAACAAAGATGTCGATGGGTATGACAGATACAGAATTGAACCTTCTCAATAGAAAGGCACTCGGAATAGTACGGTTGTGCCTCGCAGCATCGGTCGCCTTCAACATTTCGAAGGAAACAATGACAGAGGGTTGGATTAAGGCGTTGGAGAAACTATATGAAAAACCCTTGACCTCAAACAAGGTATTTCTTATGAAATGGTTATTTAATATGAAGATGTCAGAAGGTGGATCTGTTGCAGACCATTTAAATGATTTTAATACTGTTACAAGCCAGTTATGTTTTGTAGGGGTAAAATTTGGTGATGAAGTTAGAGCTCTGTTATTCTTGTGCTCATTACCAGAAAGTTGGAATTGTTTAGTAATGGCCATTAGTAACTCTGTTTTTGGATCTAGTACTTTAAAGTTTGATGATGTTGTCGGTGCTATCCTTAGCGAGGAAATGCGACGGAAAAGCTCCAGTGAGACATCAGGTAATGCTTTGAGTGCAGAGTCTAGGAGAAGAAAAATGGAAAGAGGAAAGAGCTCAGGATATCACAGTAAATCAAGGAAAGGCATCTATCCAAGTCCAGATCGGGGTTAGTGTGTTGGAAATGTGGTAAGAAAGGACACATAAAGAAAGACTGTAGATCTCAGAAGGGAAAAGAAGCAGATGCACAACAAGAAAACAATCATGAAGCAAATGTGACAGGTGAGGTGTTACAAGATGCTTTGAATCTTTCTTTCAAAAATATTATTGATTCCTGGGTGGTAGATTCAGGGGCCTCATTCCATGCCACACCCAATAAGAAATACTTTCATGCCTATGTTCAAGGAGATTTTGGACAAGTTCATTTGGGTGATGATAAACCCTGTGAAATTTTTGGAATGGGTAAGGTTCTTGTAAAACAACATAATGGAAACCAATGGCTACTAAAGGAGGTAAGACATGTTCCAGATCTAAAGAAAAATCTGATTTCAACAGGGCAGTTAGGCAGTGAAGGTTGTATGACAACTTTCACAGATAAAGCTTGGAAGGTCACCGAAGGAGCCCTGGTAATATAAAAAGGAAAAAAGGTTGGTACATTGTATTTATGCAATGGTATTTCTAACTCTGTTAATGCTTTAACTTCCAAAGGAGCAGATGCAGCATTATGGCATCATAAGCTCAGACACATGAGTGAAAAGGGGATGAAGATTCTTCACTCAAGGAATTTGTTGCCGGGTTTGAAGAATGTTGATTTGGACTTCTGTGAGAATTGCATTTATGGAAAATAGAAGAGAGTCAGATTTATCAGAGTTGGGAAGGAAAAGAAGAGCGAAAAAATAGAGCTTGTGCATACAGATGTATGGAGACCTGCTCAGGTATCATCTCTCAGTGGCTCTCGTTATTATGTTACTTTTATTGATGATGCAACTAGAAAAACTTGTATTTATTTTATTAAGAATAAATCTGATGTATTTGATACTTTCAAGAAATGGAAATATTTGGTTGAGATTGAGAGAGGAAATAAATTGAAGTGTCTTAGATCAGACAGAGGTGAATATTGCAGCAAAGAGTTTGATAGGTATTGTTCAAAGCATGGAATTCGTAGAGAGAAGACAGTTCCAAGAACACCACAAGAAAATGGTGTGTCAAAAAGGATGAACAAAACAATCGTGGAGCGTACAAGGTGCATGAGATTGCATGCAGGATTGCCTTTACAGTTTTGGGCAGATGTTATAGATACTGTTGTTTATCTAATAAACAGAGGGCCTTCAAGTTCCTTGGATGGTGGTGTTCCAGAGGAAGCATGGACAGGTACAAAGGTAAACTACTCTTTTTTAAAGCCTTTTGGTTGTGAGGCCTTTGTCCATATTGATAAAGAAAATAGAACAAAGCTTGAGGTAAAGTCAAAGAAATGTACCTTTATTGGATATGGTGTTAATGATTTTGGTTATCGCTTATATGATTATGAAAATCACAAAATCATTAGGAGCAGAGATGTAATATTCAATGAAAGGTCTTGTATAAGAACCAGTTGCAGGAAAAGAAACAAGAAAAGGAAAACAAGGAATATGCAGTTCTTGATGAAATCACTGAAAAAGTAAAGTGCCTGAAAATAATATTAATCAAACAACCACAACAGCAGCAACCACCACCAGCAGCAGGCACCCCAAACACCTGAAAGTGGTGTTAGAAGATCTATCAGGATAAGTAGACCCCTGAACGATACTCTCCTTCATTATATTATTTATTGTTGACTGATTTTGGTGAACCCAAATGTTATGAAGAAGCAATGCAGGTTGAAAGCAGGAAGAAGTGGGAGGTAGCCATGGAAGAAGAGATGGACTCCTTAATGCATAACCAGACTTTGGATTTAGTCAGGTTGCCTGCAGGAAAAACTACATTGAAGAATAAATGGGTTTACAGGTTGAAGGAAGAAGATGGAGGAAAACAGAGGTACAAAGCTAGACTTGTGCTGAAGGGGTTTGCACATAAGAAAGGTATTGATTTTGATGAAATATTTTCTCCTGTTGTTAAAATGACTTCAATTAGAACTATTTTAAGTCTTGCAGCAGCTGAAGATTTGCATCTTGAGCAGTTAGATGTAAGACAACCTTTCTCCATGGGGATTTGGAGGAAGAGATATATATGCAGCAGCCACAAGGGTATGAAGCGAAAGGGAAGGAGAAACTTGTGTGCAGGTTGAAGAAGAGCTTGTATGGCTTAAAACAGGCTCCAAGGTAGTGGTATCTAAAATTTGACAAGTTTATGTATGAATAAGGTTATACTAGATGTCACTCTGATCATTGTGTTTATCTAAAAAAACAAAATGACGGAAACTATATTATATTGTTATTGTATGTAGATGACATGCTTGTTGCAGGGTCTAACATGCAAGAAATAAATGTGCTCAAAAGAAAATTGGCAAATTCATTTGCAATGAAGGATTTGGGAGCTGCAAAACAAATCCTTGGTATGAGAATAACTAGAGACAGGAAAAATCATAAATTAACATTGTCGCAGAATGAGTACATACAAAAGGTGTTCAAAAGATTTAATATGCACAATGCAAAACTAGTTAGTACACCTTTTGCTGGCCATTTCAAACTTAGTAAGGAAATGTGCCCAAAGACCCAAGCAGACATGGATTATATGTCTAAAGTTCCATATGCATCAGTAGTTGGAAGCTTAATGTATGCAATGGTCTGCACAAGGCATGATATTTCACATGCAGTTGGAGTTGTAAGCAGGTACATGAACAACCAAGGAAAAGAACATTGGATGGTAGTGAAATGGATTCTCAGATATTTGAAAGGTACCACAAATCAACCATTATGCTTTGGTGGTTCAAACATTTCTCTACAAGGATATGTTGATGTAGATATGGTAGGTGACACAGATAATAGGAGGAGCACTACAGGATATGTATTTACTGTTGGTGGAACAACTGTCAGTTGGGTTTCAAAAATCCAAAGTGTTGTTGCACTTTCAACAACAGAAGCAGAGTATGTTGCTACTACAGAGGCTAGTAAAGAAATGATTTGGTTACAAAGGTTTATGGGTGAATTGGGTAAGGAGCATGATATGGGCACGTTATACAGTGATAGCCAAAGTGCCATTCATCTTGCAAAGAACTCAACATTTCATTCCAAGACTAAACACATATATCTCAAGTACCATTTCATACAATCATTGTTGCAAGATGGAGAATTGAAGATAGAAAAGATACACACTAGCCAGAATCCTGTAGATATGCTAACAAAAGATGTAAGAAAGGAGAAACTGAGGATATGCTCAGTTTCAATTGGTCTTCAAGGATGATGATGAAGATGAGAAACAACCAAGTCCAAAGAGGATTCATTTTCCAACAAATGAAGTAGCGGTGGAGTTTCTACAATCATTCTCCATGTGGGAGATTGTTGAGTATGGAGCATGATTGTTTAGAGGTCTTTGTTTCAGTCGAATGTATACCCCAGAAAGTTTGTACACTCCTCCACATGGGGGGGTACGAGGGGGACTTGTCCCCCCCACAAGGGTTCGTGGGGGCCGATTCCCCCCGGTTGGGGGGTCCCGGAGCCAATGGTCCCCCAATTGGGGGTTTCAAGGGCAGTGCCCCCGAAGCTAAAAACAGATGTAAAATTTCCTTGTAAAAGTATAGTATTTTCTAGTCAATCTGGGATGTTCATTAGGCAGATGATCTGACGATAGAACTTATGTTTATTTTATGGTTTTCTACCCTAGAAGGAAACCCCTCTCTTTGTATGAGGGCATTGTATTTGAGGCTGTGTAATAGATGTGTATTCTCTAACCAAGAAGCAAAGAGGTGAGACTGTGAGAGAAAATAGAGGATATTATAGTGGATCTAATGTAGGTTGTGTCTCTTCATTTTGTTGGATAATAGAAAGGAAGGACTGGATGTTCAGGGTGGACGTAGCCCAAACTGGGTGAACCACGTATATCTGTGTCTCTCTTGTTTTATGCATTTTCTGGGTTTATATTTCTGCAATATTTTATGTGTTTCATTGCTCCATAATATATAATTTTCTAACGCGACCTGCTAAATTTAGAGACCTATTTGTCCATTTCCAGATTTTTTCATGGAGATTATTAGTAACACACTCCCACACTGCCTTGTTCAGAGGTTTGTCTGTCAGAGGCACTCCCAAATATTTGGAGGGTAGAATATCTCTTTGAAAGCCTAGAATTCTGGTGAGGCTTCTCTGAATTGGAATATCAATATTAGAAAAGAAAATATTGGATTTGGTAAGGCTTACTGCTGTGCCCGCAGCCATAGAAAAGTCGTTCAGAATTTTCTTGGAGGAATGAGCTTCCATGATAGTTGGTGTACCCTGCAGCATGGTATTGTCCACAAATTGTTGATGGGTCAAGGCATCACCATTCAGAGTGAGTTTAAGACCCTAGATTTTTCCTTCGACTTTGGAATATTTGATCGCATTGCCTAGCCCTTCCATCATGAGAATAAAGAGGAAGGATGAAAGCAGATCTCGTTGGTTGAGTCCTCTTGAGGGCTTAAAGGTTCTGGATGGTGAGCAATTAAGCAGCATTGAAAAGCTTGAGGTGGTTACAAGGGCCATCACCCATCGTATCCAGTTGTGGTCAAATCCAAATGCTTTTAGTACTTCCCTGATGTATGCCCAACTTAGCTTATCATAAGCCTTATCTAGGTCAAGCTGTATGATCATACCTACCTTCTTATTTCTCTTAAGAGAGTGAACCACCTCGTGACCTTGAATGATATTACTAAGAATTTGTCTTCCTTCCACATATCCAGTTTGCTTCTCAGACACTAGAGTTGGAAGAAGGGGCTTAAGCCTGTTTGCAATTATTTAGGAAATAATTTTGTACACCACATTGCATAATGCTATGGGTCTAAATCTATCTGGTGTCATGGCATTATCCTGCTTTGAAATCAAGAATAGGACAGAGGTATTGAGTGCCTTCAGAACAGTTTTGTTTTTCCTTGAGTTCTCCACCACATCAAGTATATCTTGTATGACTATATCCCAATAGGATTTGAAGAAGTCCACATTGAAGCCATCCGGACCTAGAGCTTTCCCATTTTGCATTTCTTTAATGACTTTGTTAACCTCCTCTTCATTCACTGGCTTGTTCAGATTAAAATTTTCTTCTCTCGTCACTAGCTTGGGAATGTTCTTTGTGAAGTCATTGATAAATTGTGATATGTCCATGATAGGCTCCTCTGCTATGCCTTGGAAATGTTGGACCAGAGCAGCCTCTATTTCATGGTGTGTATTGAGTTGTTTTCTTGAATGTCTTTGATTTTCGTAATCCTGTTTTGAGCCCTATGCTCCATGGTGGATTTGTGAAAAAACCTTGTATTCCTTTCTCCTTATTTTGACCATTATACCCTTGATTAATGTTTCCAGAATATCTCCTCTTGCTTGCATAAGCCCTCCCATTTCTGTTGAAGATAGTCCGCTTGTCCCTTACTCTCCTCGGTGAAGCCATCTGTGATAAGGATCAGGTTGATTTTCTATAGCTTCTGTTCGACTACTATTTTGGCTTCGAAGATATTGCCAAACTCATTCTTATTCCAATATTTAAGCCTGTGTTTGATGTATTTCAATCTCTAATGCAGAAGGAACATCTTTGTGCCCTGAACATGCATATCTTCTGCCCGCCATTTTTGAATGTTGCTGATGAAGTTCAGATGGGTAAGCCAAATGCTTTCAAACCTAAAAGGCCTGTTTCTCGGAGTTCATATAAATGAAGCTTCAAGTTGAATAGGCCAGTGATCTGAGCCTCCAAAAGGTAGTGTCGTAGCTGATAAGTTAAGGCCTGTGAGGATAAGGTCCTTCCGAAATAATGAATCTGTCAAGTTTAGAGGCCACCTGAGCCGCTCCTCCCCTCTTATTATTCTAGGTGAATATACCATTACTTGTCTTTGTATCTACTAGCCTTATGTTGTTTATGAAATTCTTAAAAGCTATGGAATCTCCACCTAGTGATCTAGTCCCACCTTTTTTTTAATAGAGTTTTCATCATATTAAAGTCCCCTCCCAGAATCCAGGAGATACCCAGATGTCTTTCTCTTAGCTCCTCCAGTGAGGCTAGGAGCCTGAGTTTATCATCAGGCTTTTGTGGACCATAAACATTAGTGATCAAATAAACTTCCTTGTCCCCCAAAGGTTGAATGACCATTGATAGATAGTTCCTGGATGCTTCGACATCTAGGATTCCAAATTTCAGAGGGTTCCAAAGTGTGAGAATTCCCCCTGCTGCTTTGTCTACTTTAACTTCTATATATTCATACTTAATAAGCCATTTTCCATGTTGTTAGTGTCGGTCTTAAGCCCTCCATCAGTGATCAATTGCTCTTTGCATATGCATAGTTAGGTGTCTCATCAGTGTCAATTTTGCATCCCACTAGGCATGCCATAACACTGAATGGAGGAGTAGGTCTTTTTTCCCTTCTTGGCTTTGCTGGATGAGGTCATACTACAATGTAATTAAGCCATACTTGTTGTTATTTTTGTCTTGAGGTCCCATGGTCTTAAGTCTAGGGTTTTGAGTCAAAATTATGTCAAGGTCACGAGTCAAGGTCAGTGAGTGCCCAGCAAGCCAGAGGGAGGTATGTACATATGTTTCATTGTTACTTTCATCAGCTACAGATCATTTATGCCTTGGATTAAAAAACCCTGTTTTTAAGTCAAGGTCATGTCAAATTTGTAAAATAAAAAAATTTTCAAAGTTTGCAAAATGCCGGCAACAACCCTGGTTCTTCTCACAGTCATCAGATGGTCAACCTACAAAAAGAACGAGTCAAAACGCATCAAGAGTCATTCAGGACAAAATGACTCCAAAACAGTGTGAAAAAGAATGTCAAAGTATAAACATTATAAAGTGGGTTTTTGAGTTAAATTTTTTTTAAATGGAAGCATATAAAGGTAAATTCCCTCTTTAAAGACTCTCATTGTGCATTTGGGAGCAAGAGTTTACAAGGCTAAAGGCAAAGAAAACGATTTCGGGCAGCATTCAGCAATTTTAGTGCCTGAGAAGGTGCGCAGTTATGACATGACTGTGCGCGGTTACCTGGGCAGTGCGCGGCTCTGAGAGAGCAATTTTTCTGAAGAAATTTACACGCGCGCGGACATCTGGGAGGTGCACGGACTTTTCAGGGAGGTGCGCGGACATCTGGGCAGTGCGCGGATTTCTGGGCATAAAAACTCATCCAATCAGCAAACCCTCTTCCAAGCTCGCCTAAATTTGTCCAGGTATGTCTCCTCCATGAGCTTAGGGCTGGTGTGATGATTGCAAAGGAGGATCATGATCATAATTTCATGCAAGAAATCGAAGGAGGAATGATGGGTGTTTTGCAAGCTTATGTTTTGACAGTTTGTTTGTTTCTCAAGGCAATTTTTCCTTATATCCCTCCTTTCATTTTCCCATTGATATTCACATATGTTTATATGTCATTTTTATTAATCTCATGTGCAAATTAAACATACAAACCCTACCTCTAAATCCTATCAAACCCTAGTTCTTTCTAACCATATGAATCTTGCCTTTTCCCCATGCTACACGCCCAAACCCTACACCATTACACGCAGCAAATTATGAATTTAAATTGCACAGCAAATCAATGAAAACAAATAGTAAAAAGAAAAGAAAATGATGACAAGGCATGCTAACAAGAATTGTAAAAAAATAATAAAAAATAATAAAAAATAAAAAAATATAATTTGCATTGCCTTATAAAAAAACAAAAGAAAAATGTCATCGTGCTATGAGTATCAAAGGATAGAAGCTGTGTGAAATCGTGCCAAAGTTTATCAAATATATCCGCTGCTAGCTATCAACTCTGCTTTCCTAAACTCTGTTTTCCCTTACCTTTCCCCTCATGAAAACCCTAATTCAATTGCTCATTAATCCTCTAAAAATCCTATGCAATTGATATCCCTTCCCTTCTGTTAAAGCATGTAATTGAAACCTAATTCACTCATGATTAATGCAACTATGAAGCTGCCAGCGCTATTGAAAGGCTGTTGTTATGTAAATTGGTTGGCATACTTGGTTCGTAGGTTTCATTGCGCCTCATTCTCATAATTCCCTTGATACAATCTCCCTCCCATTCATTGCAAAATGATTACAGCAACCCTTCCCTTCCCCTTGTAATCAGCATCAAATAATCATTTTTACATAGGGAAAAAACAGAGTATGCTTATGAAAGGCATGCAAAACCAAAAAGAAACGAGCTGCCTGCTAGCTGTACGTACATAAGTGATGCTGCACTATTCTCCTATGCCCATGGCAACCTCCCCTACAACATGAAGATTTTCATTGTCCTTTCCCTTAACTTCAAAGTTTCCCTAAATAAAGTATTAATTTGCAAATGTTGAAAGATAGAATGACATATTTAGCATTATGTGATAGTTTCCTTTAAAATTCCCTTCTTATGTATATTTTTCCCTTTCCTATATGTAAAATTCCTTCCCCTAACATATCCCTCATGATGTTTCCCCTTGAAAACAGCATACTTCACAGCATTTTGCAGGCAGAGCAGTGATCATTTGGACTTGTTTATTCCACCTTGCTCAATAACACCATGTCGACCACTGAGACTAATGAGCAAGGTGATGACCGATCATCATCCACTGAGACTGAGACACAGCGGAGGCCTCGTAGGGGAGGCAAGAGTGGCCAACACAAGAAGGTAGAGCCCACATCATTGACTGAGTTACAGGCTTGCCCCTTTTCAGTATCTTGTTTTTAGCACATGGCTTGTTTTCAGTTTTGTGAGAGGCTCTCACA